>BSBK01006354.1:0-110000 GCA_027943335.1 Chamaecyparis obtusa | reverse complement strand
CCCCTGCAAGGGGTGTTGCCCCTTGACCCTGCTAGGGGCATTGCCTCCAGACCCCGCAAGGGGCTTTGCCCCTTGACCTCGTTGGGGGCGTTGTCCCCAAACCCCCATTTTATTTTTGAAGTACACTACAACTTTGAGTTTGCGCAATACGAGTCATTATCTACTCTCTTGTCATTAATATTCTTGGATATTACTGGATGTATACCTGTCGTTTGGAAGACGACTTTTTCTTTTGGGGGGATGATGCAGTCAGCATAAAATGCCTATTGTTGTGTTTGATAATATTGGTTATTTGTCAGTGTATTAATTGTTGTCAATGTATTAAGTTGTGTTTGTACTTATGTGATTGATGTATATTTATGTATTTGATCAAATTAGCTTCTATTTGATGATGTTATTGTGTCTTTAAGTTTTATTCAATAATGGGTCCATGAAACAAGTTTTAAGTTCTTAAAACTCTCTAAATTTTAAGGGTTTTTTCACTTTGCCAAGTCATTGGTGAGTCATGAGTTGATTTGGCTTTGTCGAGTTTGAGTTTGGGAACTATGGTTCAAAATTTAAGTTCTTCAGAAATAAATGTATTAATTTTAACAACAATGAGACTTTCCAATTAGAGCTGAAGACTATCTTTGAAATTACAGATTCAGTTTCTTTTTGAAAGATAAAAACTGCAATAGCCCAATCTTTTTCAATATATATTAGAAATTTCAAAGCCCTGGCACTATTCTAGAGCATGATAGCAAAGTATAATAATATTCATTCTCTATACTTCAAATTTTATGTTTTTGCCCAAATGCTTGCAATAGTCTCCACACAAAGCTAGAAAAGTAGCTTACTGGTTATTTGAATTTCTGATTGCCAAACTCTTTTCTATGAAATTAATTCAATCCACATGAACTATAGATTTGGAATGAGGGAAGTTAGGACTCTTGGCACTAGTGGGTAAAATCATTGATAAATCATTAAATATCCTTGTATCAGTTAGTTTCTGTGTATAAATGTTGAGAGGTAAAATTATACTCATAAAATGGGGGTTTATCACTAAGAAATTAAATTACATGCTTTGTTTACATTCTTGACATTTTCTGTTGGAAGTCTCTAAATATTCTAAAAGCCGTTATTTTAGGTAATCCAGCTTGGACTTTTTTATATTTCTACTTATTTTCATCAAGGATTATTAAGGAAATCTCCTGTCATACATTGTCTAAAGGCCAGATACGTGAACGGTCAATAAGTATTTAAAAGAAAAGAAGTAAATAGATTTCTTGTTCTCTTATTGATACTGTACAAAAGGAATGACTATCTGGAAGGAATATATATCTCATTAAACACTTACCTCCTGAATTTTTTCTCCCCAATGTGGATATTTGGATCAGATGTATTTATGTGAAGTTTGTTCCATTGCAACATATAGAATCAAACACCCAATGTTTTGGAGTGAAACACTAGATACTCAATCCTCTCTTGAATAAGGTCACTTCTCATGCTAACCTTGCAAAGTATCATGAAATGACTTCAAGGTTCTCTTCAATTGTGGATACTTGCTTAGTTGAATTGATGTGATTTGCTGGTAATCATTTAGGGGATTTATGCTATTCATTCGATAGATATCAACTGCTTGCACTCCTAAAGATCTAGCTTCACAATTTGCAACGAAAATATAGTTTTTGATTTTCAAACTCTTGAGCTTCCAACTTAAACTTGAACTTAACTCCTAACTATGAATGCAAGGAAGTATGGACGACTTGGACTCTACTAGATGCAATCTTGTCATTGACTCCACCCACCTAGTGCAAGTTTCTAAGGTATACTCAAAGGTTTTCAAATCAATATCTCCTCTTCAATCCCATCAATGGATGCAAACTAAAGATTGGATATCAATTGAAGTTAAGTACAATCACTAGCTTACCACACACAACACACTTACAATCAGCAAGAGGCTAGTGGCCTAGTATTGTTCGACTCAAGCAAGTAAACATCCACAATTTCTTTCATTCAACTAAACTACTTCAACATGGAATGAAATCTACTCCATGCATCACTTCAAAGCAACATTAAGTGATTCACCATGAAGACCAACAATGAATCAGCAATCACTGTAGTAACATTATAGTAACAATTTGATCAAGTGTCTCCCTTAGCTAGCCTACCCCTACAAATGAGAAGGCCTTGGCCTTTTATAGGTGTTCAATTACAATGAAGGGCCAAGATCGATTCAAGATCAAGGGCCAAGATTAAATCCTACAAACCCTAATTAGGGTTACCATAATATCAACCAATTACATTAAGGCACCACTCTGTGGGCCAATAAGAAAATGGTACACTTGGCACAACATGATTGAAACATGTATAACTGGGATTACCAGATTGGTAGAAGACAACTAGGTGCCACCTCAGCATCTTTATCTTGTAGACTTGATCAATCCTTTTTGGTGATGGGAAAATATCTCTTGATACTCAACATTGTGAGCCTTCAATAGTGATGGCATATTACCAAATTGCTTCATCTTTTCAAATCTTCATCTTTTTCTTGAAATTTCCTCACTGTCTTGACTTGAACTTGGTTGTACTTGTAAACTTGAATGTTGAGCTTCTTGAAGTGGTGAAGTCTTCATGTAGCTGGGCTTGCAAATTTGTTCTTTCCCTTTGTTCTTTGCCTTCTTGGATCCTTTTTACCTTAACTTGAATTTTCCTTTGATGACCTTGATGTTGAATTTCCTTCTCACTTGAAGTCTTCGAGCTTGAGCTGCCTCCTTGCATCCACTTGAAGTCTTGAAATCTTAAGCTTGATCTCGCCACAATCTCCTTGCCCTCCTTGTCTCTCCTAAGCTTCTCCTTCTTGAAAATTCACCTTGGAAAACAAAGGAGGAAAATGCATTAAGATTATGAAATGATGAGAAGAAACAAAATGAAGAAAAACTTAGAATTTTCATGAAATAAAAATTCTTCTAGTTTCCACTTTTCTCTAATTGCAATCATGAATTTTCTCCAATTTGAGATCAAACTTCTCTTTCCTTGTAAATTTCCCTAAGTTTCGATTTTATTGGTGAAATGATTTTGATCTTGTAATCTGAAATGAATTCTTGTTAAAAATCTGGGAAGTAAACTAGTTTTTTGATTCATGTCATGCCCAGATTTTATTTTTCCTACCCTCCTTGTCTCTAATTTTTGAAAAAATATCCGCTCTCATGTGCAAAATCACTGCCCTGTTGTCACTTAAAATGAACTTCACAAATCACTGCTACTCAATGAGGATGAATTCGCTGTTAGTCAAAGACTAGCTTGCTGCCTTGTATGAAGATTTTGCAACTTCGGAATGTAAAGAAGACTGCTGTTCTTAGATTCAGTTCGCTGCCTACAGGCAGAGATGAGTTTGTTTTGTTTTGATGCAGAAGTGAATTGAATTAATCCTCCTTATATAGGGGTTTGAAGAGGTGAAGGGGCACATACCCCAAGGCAGGCCGGCTGACTTGGCCTTTGAGAGCCAATAAAATTGTTTTATTTTATTTGTTTTTCAACTCCTTTTGGCCAACTTTCATGGAGGGATCAATGTTTTAAATTTTTTTTTTTTGCTCAAATAAAAAATCGCTGCCCCTTATGCTATGACCTATCTTCAAGTAGAGGGCGGAATTTGGGGTATTGGGAGGATAAATAATCCTCATGGGAGGGCAGAATCCACCCTCCACTGAGGATTTTGTCTTGTCAACTTTCGGATTCCTCCTTCACTTTCAGACTGATACTTACCTCAGCCCTCCAACATTCTTTCATGCTTAGACACTGAAAACCTTCATCAAACTTCATCTACATCAAGGCGGAACTTTACCACGTGTGAGGATTATCCTAAGAGCAGGGCAGAAATCTCATAGGCATGAGGATTTTCATTTTCTCAAGTTCACACCTCTATGCAAGTCAACTTCCTCTCACCACTCCATCCTCCACAAAAACTTAGTTCAGATCAATCTTGCCATTCTTTTCCTGAGGTCTGATTGTTATTGCAATGTGTTTGTTTTGAATTAGTGATCTTAGTTTCACATAGGGGTTAAGGTTTTTAGAGATGAATCCTACTTAAGGGGCGGAATCCTCTACTCATTGAGGAATTCTCCTCTTCCACATTGAATTTCGGCCAAAACATATAGCCTATCAGGGCTTGATGATTACTTAGTCTTTCACCTTGTTTGGATCTTCCGCAAGTTAAAAGGAAAAAGACATGTTTTGAGCCTCCTATTACAAGGCGGAAATCACAGCTGCTCAAGGATTTTGGACCTACTTCAAATTCTCAAACTCAATCTCTCTTCCTTGGGGCAGCACCTCATTTCTTTCACGTCTTCGTGCTTAAGATAAGTTTCAAACATTGTAGATTCAAGGTGGGAGACTCTTATGGTTTGGATTTTGATCTAGCTAGCTGGGTGGAATTTCACCTAGGGAGAGGATTTTGTCCTTGGGGGATGGTGAATTCTGCCATCCCTCAAGGCATTTCCCTTGACTCTCTCCACATTGCACCTTAATTCCTTGTTAAACTTAGTCAATTTGATTATAATCCCTTACCTCTGAGTCAGCATGTCCATTCTGATTTCAACTATTAATTGTGGGGGGAGTCTAGAATGTGTTGTGCAATCCTCTATATCAAAGGCGGAAATTAGTCATATGAGGGGAAAAATTCTTCATGGCACCTTAGTTTCCGCCATTCTCCCTTCACTTGATCATTTTGCACTCATTGGATTTGATCACCTCTTAGCCTAGGAGAAAAAAAACACTTTCCAAGCCCTCAAGCCTAAGGCAGAGATCAGGACCCCAAGAGGAATCAGAATTCCTCATACAGCCTCGAACTTCATTACACCCAAAACTTGGTCTAATTTAGTCTTACCTTTCCATCCTTGGGTTAAGTTGCAATCTGATTGTGTTTTCATTTGATTTCAATGCCTTAATCTCTCCTTTCCTTCCTTCTAAATCAGGGCGGAAATCTTGGGGCCTTGGATTTCACATTTTCAACTCAGCTCCAATCCTCAAGCATATCACTGCTCCCTCTTCTCCTTCATCTTGTTTCATAGATCTGATTTTGTAAGGTGAGAATAGAGAGGCGTCGATGATTTTATCCTTAGGTGGCCGGAAATCAGAGGTGTTTGAGGATAAAAATCCTGGGTAGGTGGTGGATTCTGCCCCTACCAAAGGATTTGAACATTTCCACTCCATCAAATTCGACTCCTTTCACCTTCAATCCTTTAACTCGCATCATGTCATCAAAAAGCTTAAGTTTGAGAGGGCGGAAATTAGAGAGAGGCGAGGATTTTATCCTTGGACATGGTCAGATTCTGACCTAGTGCCAGGATTTTGACTTTGGAAGTTAATTCCCCATTTCAACACTTGGTCATTTTTCAGCTCAGGAGGCAAGAGGATTTATATAAATATAACAGTTTCCTTTCTTATACTTTAAGTTATATTTATATAAATACTGCCAAGATGTTTGAGATAGGTTTCAGCTTCATAGGAGTTATAATTAAGATTTTAGATTTTGGGGGTTTTCAAAAAATGCCGGAGTTAGCGAAATTTCAGGATTCAGCACACCTTCAACAATGTTACCCCCCACAACCTATCTTGGCCTTCTAAGGTCAAATTGAAGTTGGAACAATGATTTTTTAATGATTCTAACTCATTTCCTCGTAAATCACTTGGTTTCAACTTCATCTCCTTGACTAGCTTAGCTCAACTTTTGCTTACATCCCAGATAGACTTGACTTCCCAGTAGGCCAAACTTGCTCAAAATCACTTGATCGACTAGGAGACTTGAAAATTGTTACCACCTAAGACAACTACTCCTACTGCCAAATCAAAAAGAGGGGGTCCCCATTTGCAATGGGGCGATGGTGTGAATACCTCACAACAGGATGCATTCCTTTTGTAGGTCTAGTAATGCAATTTGTGGTATTATGAGCAAAAATGAGAGAGCTGATCATACTTGTACTTGGTTTTTTGTGAGAAAGTTGATTATCCTCGTATCCTTCCTAGTTCAGGAAGAGCTGATTTTCCTTGCCCCTGCTAAATCTGCATCGGGTAGTAGAAAACAAACTATTAACTATTGGAAGTGCTTTCGATTCAGTGCTACCCAATCTTAATTTTTAATTGGCAACCGGTGCCCCCGTAGAATAGTAGGGCAGGGACTAATTTGTAGTTAGAAATTTATAAGGGATCTTGAGTTGTTAATTCCTATGGCACATTAGTCCAGTGAGAGTCTGTCCTGTTAGGATTAACAGTCCACAATATCCTAACAGTCCACAATACAACTGAGAGGGGGGGTGAATCAGTTGTATGAAAGAATATTAAACTTTAAACTTGAAGCTTATCAATATCAGATCCAATGAACACCAACACAACAACACAATATTTTGGTTACGGGGAAACCTTGTTAAAGGTAAAAACCCCGGTGGGAATTAGCACCCACTAATGATGTACTGAGAATATAGTAATCCTTGTTAGAAGATATAGCCTTGTTAGGAGCTTACAAGGAGCTTGTTACAACATTACAATACACAGTCCTTGTTAGAGGACAGACCCTGTTAGGAGTCAAGAACAAAAAGGGGGGGCTCACTGCCCAAAGAAGGTTAAGTCCACCTTTTGAACTCACTAGTTTGCAACAAGTGTATATGAAGAAATACACAATCTTTTGAACTGTTTGCCAACAATTGTCTTTGCTTGATCTGTTCCAATGAAGTTCACCAACAATGCTTTGCTCTACATACAACAACCTTCTTCTATCCATGTCTTTTCCAAACAAAAGACCTTACATTTATACCTTATTACTCTTTACCAAGATCAGGTCGGCCCATAAGGCTTTCCTAATTACAAATAATTACATAAGCCCTTGCTAAGATACACACGGTATCTAAAACAAGTTTACAATGATTATATTACATCAATTTAGGACCGACATCCTTGAATTATGTTTGTCAAACAAAACACACGCTTCAATTCTTGAGTCGGCTTCAGAATAAGCCATCGCCAAAGCACACGTCACAGATGACGTCACCAATCATTCGTACCTTACGTTGACCAATGAACATCCGTCAGTACCTCTTCTATCATCCTTCAAGATCGCATACCTTGAATCCAATCCCTCTGATATCTATATCAAAAACTCAGAGACTAACTTTGTCAATTCTCACTGTCACAGTCCAGTGACCAGTCTTTACCAAAACAGCTGTATCTTCCTTAATATGCATCCATTAATGATGTGATCTCAGATATAAGATCACAACATCCATTTGAACTCTCATCTGACTTCGCAACATCTGCAACATCCGTACACCCTCCGTACACTGTGATTACCAGTCTGGTTTCTTCATACAAGCATATGTTGACATCAGTGACAAAACACAAATGACAACAATATGAGTGCCCATTCAGTAACTTAGTGATTAAACATATTAAATGTCTTAATCACCCCCCATGCATTAGCAATATCCAACATGTCCAATCTGCAATTGGAGATTAATGTTCATGAAGATGAAATCAGGAAATATTAATGTGCTCTGTTGATGGAATAGAGGCATATGAAAACCAAAGTGCATAGAAATAAACTATAAAGGAATATGAAATTCCATTGATAGTTTAATTTTTGTAAAAAAATGAATGATTGAATTTTCAGGAATAAACTATAAAGGAATATGAAATTCCATTGATAGTTTAATTTTTGTAAAAAAAATGAATGATTGAATTTTCAGGGTTTGGGGACTCCCTGCCGTCCTTGGGATGGTTGAGGAATGCCTGGGTGTCCCTGAGCATCTTGTGTATAGCAGCGAGTTCCCTGGCTGCCGCCTGGAGGAAATGTCCCAGGAACTTCCCCAGTCTGGAAATGCCTGGGCAGGGTAGGGTAGGTTGTTCAAGATGCATCCCCACAGAACACTGTTTTTAAACTATTGTTCCTATAGTTCTTTCCAGTTTTTTATTGCAATTAGTTAATGTTCCAAACTACATATGTATGAATGCACCTTCCATTACTATCAATTTGTTTATAGTAGTTTATTTTAACTACATTTCAAACTATTTTCCCTTTTAAAGTGGCAAGTTCATACATTAAGTCTTATTCTATAAAGGACAAGGTTGTGTTTTTCTATTTTCACAATTTAGAAGAGAGTTTGATTTGAGGAAGTTTCCTTCCCAATATCTAGGACATGTAAACATTTGCAGGAGGAGTAAATTTAGTTTGACATAGCTTATCTCTTGCATGAACTCCATCTGCAGGTTGTGACTAGCTTGGCAGACCCATCGGCTAACATAATATTTGGAGCTGTTGTTGATGATAGATATACTGGAGAAGTACATGTAACTATAATTGCTACAGGATTTTCCCAAAATTTTCAGAATGTATTGGTGACTGATCCGAATGGTGTGAAGAAAGAGGTTCCGGAGACTAAAGTATCAGAGCCTAACAAGAAAAGTACAGCTCCTGTTTATTCAAGGCCTTCTGGTAGAAAGTGGCTTTTATGAAGATGCAAACAATTTGTTTTGGAGCATGTTGCGGCATCTTTCAAATTCACAATGCAAGGCAGTTAATTATTTGTAATACATAATAAATATGATTTTTCTCCTTATCATTCATGTAGGATTGTTGTTGGCTTGAGCAGGAAATGGAGAGGTAGTGTTAGCAAAAGGTTCCAATATTTAGTAATCATTATAAGTGGTTCTGGTAACTGGTTTAAAAGCACAGTTAATGCAATTGGCACTTGTTTTAATTGGAAGGCCTTTTATGTCCAGTTTTCCTCTTGTAAGCTTTATTTTACTCATATTGTCGTGATGCATGCTGTATCTTGAAATTGGCATTTCAAGAGATTTCTTGAACACTTAATCTTTGTTGCTCTGCGTGTTTTAGGGTTTGGGAGAAGAAGTTATGGAATAGAAAATCTGCTTTACGTGTGACATAGGCACTCTTGAGTGGCTTTATCAAGTTTGTTTTATTTTATTCAGAAATGTGTCCTAAAATCGAAAATCCAACGATTTCTTGAATCTTGGTGCCTTCTGGCTTTACATGAAGGATTGGAACAAGAGGTTATTGATTTGCAAATCTGGTTAAATATGGTGTTTTATGTATGACAGTTATTCTTAATTGGCTTTATCAAGAAAGGTTTACTTTCTTCAGCAATATGGGGCCACTGATCAACCTATTATCAAATGCAAATCCATGCCAAAACAATGAACCACATGGTGCTTGGGGAGGCACTAAAAATTAGCTGGAAGCTCTTCCATGTGCACTTGACAATTTCGGGTGTGTCAACAAAATGTCAAAAGCTTTTGGAGTGTGTATCCAAGTCTATGCGAAGAGTAATATTAGTGGGTCATTGCCACGAATAGATGCTTATGGCATTGGTCTAGGAAAGGCCACTAAAACCTGTTGTATAAAGTTAATGATTTCGCTATAATGCCAACATGTTAAAAACTTATGAAAGGCATTATCATACGAGGAGATTTTTTTTGAGAAAGCAACCCTGCATGGTTTTAGGTAAGTATATTCAATAAAATTTTGAAATTTCCAGGAATATTTTCCTATTAGCTAGAGGAAAACACTAATGTTTGTTATATCTGTAGGTTAATATTTTCCTAGCAGCCAGAGAAAAGCACCAATGTTTGTTTTCATCATAAAAAGCCTTGACTGCATAATGGCTGTAGGTGTTTTTAAGCTCTATCAACTTTTATAATGTTTACTGGAATGTATACACCCTATTCTAATTTGAAGTTGCACACCAGCAATCATTAGCGCAAGCAATTCTGGTCCTTGGATTGCAAGGTCAGCTTGCACAAGTGCTTGACATAAAAATTATTTGTTATATCACTTTGTATGATGTATAATAACCTGCAAGGCAAACAACATAAGAAAATATTTCTATTAGGTGTAACTGCTTAGTTAATGATATGTTTCTGGGGATAAGTTTTCTTTTTCCTTTGACTAGCACCGATCCATATAAATTTAGGCCTGAGCTTTGTCAATATGTATCATTTTCAAGGATTTTGCAGCTTCTTGGTCATAAGAAGTAAGGTTGCAAAGAATCAAAGATACACTTGTAAATTTCGGTCTTGGATTATATGGTCATAGTCATAATATATTTACATCATTCATTGAGCTTTTTAAGTTGATCCACATTACCGAACCATATGATAATTATGACAGTTCGCCACATTGAACAGTTTATTGATTGCGGGAACATTTTTTTGTTACCTAGATAGAAACCTATATAAAATTACGAAAATATAACCTACAGTTAACATTTCAGGTATATACACCTGCCTTCTATAACGTAAAATACCATAAGTGACTGTTTATTAGGTGTAGCCAACTATGCGATCCTTTTTTTGTTGGATGCTTTG
Source organism: Chamaecyparis obtusa (assembly GCA_027943335.1). Taxonomy (NCBI): domain Eukaryota; kingdom Viridiplantae; phylum Streptophyta; class Pinopsida; order Cupressales; family Cupressaceae; genus Chamaecyparis; species Chamaecyparis obtusa. Next base: position 99,647 of record BSBK01006354.1, on the reverse strand, counting down.
TTATATTATAAACTAGTATGTATGTGTGCAAATTCAGGGTTAAAACTTGCAGATGCATATCACTTCCAATGTTTTGGCATTTCATGCATTTTTTTTCGAGATTGAGTACGGAAAAATGTCATGGATGCCAATTGGGGAATCGTGAACTTGGATTTATATGGTTGAGGTTAATTATATAAAGATGTATCTTTTATGGACCTTGTAGACACAAATCTATTAACTTAGATTAACAATTTATTCCAAGTATCTGATTCAACAACTAATTAGTGTCAACTGTCAATTGAAATGCCTCTTAAATTTACAAGGAACTAGTGTCAATTGAAATGAGGCAATAATAGTTGAAGGTAAAAGTGTAAGCATACGGAGAAGACTCCAAATTTATTTGAAAGCAGATCATCTATTATATTATTATTATAATATCAATTATTCAAGTAGTTTGATCAAAGAAGTTGCATGCAACAGTTCGAGTCTGCACAACTGAACTTTGTAGACTAAACACTTTTTCTACGAAGGACCATTTTGCTTCCTTAAAAAGCAATTCATAGCACAAAAATTGTACACGTCAACATGTTTTAGAATGTGTCTCCATCTTGATGCCTACCACATTCTAAACAACAATTATAGATGAAAAGGATTCCTGTCTACATATTCAAAGTTCAAATATGTGCAAATGCTCATTTAGTTCAATATTTTGTACTTGAACATAAATAGCGTAGTTTACGATTTGTAAAGGAAATATTCTTCAAAGAAGCTTTTGAAAATTAATGATACTTCATAAATCAGATTAGATTTGCATAGTAGTAATAACATAATAATAAAAAAAGAATGTAAAAAATAGCACATTTTTTGTTTTGATGACCTATAAGTACTATACAATTTCAATACCTTCTCATTAAATTTCTCAATTGGGTAACATAGAAGTTGATCACCAATGTGTTGAGTAACATGTTAAAATTTAATTTAGTTACCTATTTTGGATACAAGGAAAACCTAATTCCTTTCATTTTAGGCTTTCTTGGAAGAACACGACAATTTGCAAATTACTGCACAGGGCTCATAAGATTGTTTAACAATTTCTCTCAGACAAGCAAATTGTTTTTGAGATCTTTTTCAATTGCTTGCAGTAACTCTCTTTAGCTTCTTGTCTTATTGAATTATCTCCATTTTTTTGATATTATTGCCAGAATAAAGTTGGAACAGAATTTGCCGTCTTGGTTTATTACCTGACATTTCTTTATGAAACAAAAGTACGAAGGATACCCACGTTTTGTGAAGTTTACCAAGGGGACGATCCAAGTTACAATAGCCACATACTTTTTCAAGACTTGCAAATCCTTCGTAATCAGCTCATGCATTTGGGACTTTGAATGCCCTTATAGTTGAGCCTTATCATTTCATTATAGACATTTCTTTAATTGGATCTCATTAAAGATTTTGTTTGAACAATGTCAAAATTGACATCTCTTCCATGTTTGTTTATAATTGACATCTATATCCTCATTCCTGACAAGAAACTTACCAAGACCATGGTACAATATTGCATAGTAGGCACATAAACAATTGTTGACAGCGTTATTTTTGTGAGTACTCTTCCTTTTAAAAATTCACATGCTATGTATTCACTTCAATGGGTATTACTCTTGACATGAAGACTTAGATTCATCATGTTGAACAAAGAAATTTTAAATATTTAATATTTAAGGTTCTCCAAAATTTGTTTAGTGTTTTACAACCCATCATTGAATCTTTTGGTAGTACACAAACGTAAGAAGAGATCCTCAATCCATTTTGTTAATATCCTGCAATTAGAGCATTGCATGAGAATGACTTCTTTGAGGCATTCTGTCAAACGGTTCAAGTGCCTTGTTTATGCTTCCACAGTCTGCATATCCTCCTGTTCAACAATTCTTGCTTGGAGGCATTTCATTAAACAATTCATGTGCCTTGTCTATGCTTACGTCTGCCTGGGCAGTTGTAGCAACAACATCTGCAAAATTTCTCTATTGTTTATCGTGTGGTGGATGTCCATAGCCTGTTCCCATTTTTGCACAGGCTGTGAGGATGCTAAGAAGAGGTTGCAGAATCTGGCTTTACACTGTCCAATTGCATTTGGTTGAAAGTTTCTAAATCCTTTAAAAACATGCATTTCATGCATATATTGCAATCACAGTGGATAAAAGATAATGTCCCAGTCGCTGCTCAATCGACCTCTCCAACTTCTTGTCGATTCCATGGGATTGGAGTGAGGAGTAGACCTGGAATGGGGAGTATGCTTTCTGCGGCTTTGGTGGCATCATACACCATAAAGATACACACGTTTTGCAAATACAGAGTTTTATCACTCTGTCTTATGCATAATCTATAGCTCTCTAGCCTATCTGAAATACATATGGGTATGCCCATAGCAATCTTAGTTTCGCTAATCCATAAAACCTTGGGAATCCTAGAAAGAGGGCTAAACATTTGGATGATCGAGCAGCTAGAAAAACCTAGGCAGTAGTTGGCAAACAACCTAAAGTGGCAGGTGAGGTGAAATCCATATCTTTTTGAGTGGCCGCTATTCGCCTAAAATAAAATGAAACAAATGCAGATAGAAAAACATGATTTACCCTACTCTATAATGGAGTTGCCTGGTTGGTTGTGTCTTGCCAGTATTCCTTAAAATTGGACTATTTTATCTCATGAGATCATTGAAATTGGACCATTTGATCTCCGAATTCATTAAATTTCTTTTGTTTCATTGTAGAGATATGAAGATTTTAACCCCAAATCTTAGATCCCATAATATTTCTCTTTGGAGAAAGCAATTATCCTGAAGGCCCAACCAAACTCGACATGTTGAATGGCGTACATGTTTTCATCAGTACTATCTACAATGGGTTTATCCCCACTGTCATGGCCCTGCGCTGATGGAGGGCAAGAAAGATTGGTCTACGCAGAGAATCGACTATCAATTCATGTATTCCATAGTGCAAATAATTGAACACCTCATTGCTCCAAACTGCTTTTGATAAAGTGAAAGCTAGAATAGTTCTTCAAAACTGGCACTCTAGCCAGTCTATTTTCTATATCCCTGTAGTAATAGCAGGACGTACTGAATTAACATAGACTTTCTTCTTAAGCATCAAAAAATCTTTCTCTGGGGAATTGGTCCCTCTCTTTGACCCAAAAGAAACATCGCATCTTTTATTTATGCCCTACATTGAGTTCAACAAATGAATTGATTCTCAGTTCTCTACTCAAAGGTTGGGAAGAAGATCTTTCAGGCATTGCAGGGGAACCGACAAATAATTGAAAAAGCAAGTGTAAGCCCACTGGAGAGTAGGACCTATCTATATTGGGGTAAGGGATAGGTGTACGAGAATTCACTACAGAGATAGGGATGTTGACAGATTTGCAACTCCACGTTGTTTCTTTTTGGCAGAGCTACAAATGTAACTATCTAGGTAGGGCTTCTCATTTGATTATACAATACTATACTATCATAAAGGTCAAAAGGTAAGATATCTATGCCTCGTTTGTAGCACAGTTAGGTACCTTTTTAAGGAATACGAGATAGTTTCATATTATTGTCACTATATGTAGACCTAAAATCAGATGGCTGGTATAGTGGACTATAAAACATCCTTTACTTTCCTTTCCTTTTAAATTAAGCTTGGAAAGAAGCTCCCTTAAAATAATCCCCTACAACATGGTGCTCCTTACAATTGAAGTGCGTTCCCTTGTTCGAAAAGAAACCAAACCTAGCACATTAGCTCCAACTCCATACTAGCTAGAACTCATATCAATGAACCAATTCATTAAATCCGAGTTGGCCTAATGGTGGAGAATTTGTATTCTTGAAAGAGAGGTCATAGGTCCAAATCTTGTAGGGGTTTAAGGTGTGCACCTCGTTTGTAGCATAGTTAGGTGCCTCTTGTATGGAGGTATGAGACAGTCCCATATATCGTAAGTCATCTGTACAACCCAAAACAAATCGTGTAATATTGTAGACTATAGAAGAATCCATTTCCACACTTCCATTTTCATTAGAGAATAGGGACAAGATAACCAAACCAACAATGATATAGGGGTCGGGATGAACAATCCCCACCATTCGACACTGGACTACAACAAACGCTATGACACGCTCCCGCTCTCCCGCTTTTCAAACTTCCAATGATCCCGCCCATTTCCATGTGGAGGCCCTTGACCCTGCGTCTCAGGCTCTGTCTGCTAGGTTTGCTGTTGGCTCTACTGGTGCTCGTGATGGTAGGGCGACGACAATGTCCTATGCTGGTGCCCTTGGCTTTGTTAATGTTGCTACCTTTGAGGCTGGCCTCCATGGGAGTGCTCCTGCTCGTTCTTTAGGGACTTTGAGGCCCTAGGTGGTTTCCCCTGTGACTATGAGTAGGCCTATTCAGATACAGTTAGATTCTGATATTGTTGATAAAATTTATGAAACTGCAGAGATTTTCTCCTCGAATGCTGCTATATTTTGATTTAGGGGGTTTTGGCCTTCTTTGTCTGCTCTTCATGCTTGGATTACCAATCAGTGGGAGCCAATATTATCCGAAAATGTTCAGATTTATCCAGCTACAAGGGGTTTTTTCATTGTTAAATTTAATAATCCTGAAGATAGGAATACTATCTTGTGTGATTAAAGTTTTTCCTAGGATGACCGTTTCCCCCTTATGGCCAAACCTTGGCATAAAGATTTCAACCCGCTTTCTGAATCCTTTAACAAGATTCCGGTTTGGGTTAGGCTTCCAAATCTTCCCATGCATCTTTGGTTGGATCCGGTTTTGGAATTTGTGGGGAATGCTATTGGGGATTTTCAGATTGTGGATTCAGATACTTTTGATATTTTACATTCGACTTTTGCTCGCATCCTTGTTGAGATGGATGTTTCTAAGGGCCTCCCTGAGAAGATTTGCTTGGCCTCCTCGAGGGGCTCTTGGATATAGACTTTGGATTATGAGGGTATTCCCTTCCACTGCAGGAATTGTCACTCGACTGGCCATGTGGCTACCCGGTGCTCTTCCGTGAAGGTGAAATCGAAATGACTGCCTTCTTGGTATTCGGGTGTCGCTACTGAACATTTTACAGTGAATAAATCTTCAGCAGAGGTTAGTGAGCCGGCTACGGGATCCTCTTAGGAGGTTCTTTCTTCTGTGGGTGTTTCTGCAGGGTCGGATGTTGTCTAGACTATAGACTTGGCTATCTAGTCTGCTGCTGACTCTGCTGTCCAGATTGCTACTGCTGTCCAGATTGTTTCTGCTATGGAGGTTGCTGCTGTCCAGAATCTTGAACTTGCTGTCCAATCTGCTATTGCTGTGGGTTTTCCCTTTCCGGTATCTCCTAGGGGGAATGTGATGTCAGGGGTTGATTCTTTGGTCGACCATTCTTTTGTTTCTTCAGGGGTTTGGTTGAATGATGTTGCCAAATTGGAGGACAGTTGGACAATTGTGAAAGGAAAGAAACCAAAGCCTTCCGTTCCTCCTTTGGATATGAATCTTCAGTCTTATAAGGGTAGCTCTAAATCTAAATCGTAAGGTCCCTTATTGCGGATTGTTGTCTGTTGGTGGGGGTTTTCTAGTGGTTAATCCCTTTGTTGTTTTGGTGGTCTCCACTGTTGTATCTGAGCCTTATATTGCTATATCTTTTGAGTTTTTTTGTACAAGGTTTCAGGTCCTTTCAAAATTTGATTTTACTTAATCAAAACAATGATATTGGGGTCAACTCCTTTCTATAATAGGGTAGGATTAGGGCATACATACTAGGATTCCACTATGAGAAGGAAGCTCCCAATAGCCATCCATGAGTAGACATTATAGTGAGCTAGTGTTTTCTAACCTTTTCCCTTAGTCCTTGAGTAGGAAATCAATTTATATCCAAGCCAACATCCATCTACGACCAAGTCTTCCTAGAAACTAGTTAGGCCTAGAGCTATTTATATGAAACCATGCAAATTCTTGAGTTGGGCGAAAGTCCACTAGAATTAAGAACCATGTAAAAATGCAACACTTGAAATTCAAACCCATTATAACCAACCCTATAATTAGCTAGGGTTGTGCACATGGAAAACCAATTCTCTTTTCAAAGTGAATAATAGAAACAATTGGATTTCACATGAAATATGAAACTTAGATAAATTTCCCAAGTGCCAAGATTTGATAGTTAACTAGAATTTTTCTACACAAATTGTTATCTAAATTATTGTAGATAATGGATCAATTATAGAAATAGATTGAAAACATAGACAACTAGTAACAATAGGATATGCCATCATTTCAAAATTAAACTCTAAATTACACAACATTAGTGAACTTGGTGTGGAAGCTTGTGTTTGTGCACGCTTGCGCGCACACACAGATCAATATAGTATGATAAAGAATTATGTAATAAATAAAAGTTCGCATGGGGATTTGTACTACAATGTAAATGAGTTAACCAATTTGCAAAATAATATAGAAATGATAAAAAAAGGTTACATAGAGACTTTCATGATAACATATAAAGGTGTAAATATTGGTAAGCTAACATCCCACCATACTACATAGACTAACTATACAAGATGTGGATTGATAAAAAAATCATAAGATGCAAACCAATTATGCAAAACAAAAATAATGTATAGGTCCTACCAATTGCTCAAAGTATAAGACAACATAATGACATTAAAACATACAATGTGCATAAAAGAGTTCCTACACACAAACCAAAACCAACAAAATAGTTTTCTTGGTGATACAAGATTGGATGACCTCTAGGATGCTCTTGTATTAGATATCCCAAGTAAAATACTTTGAACATATGACTCAAAACTATGAGTACTTGAAAGACTAATTTAGTTGCTCAAGTCGGCTTACTTTTTGAAATTCACATGTCTTCTTTGGCCCACTTTTTGAAATTCACATGTCTTCTTTTGGCCCACTTTTTAAAATTCACAAGTCTTCTTTTAACCCATTATCCTTCCAGTCACTCATTTTATTGAAATTTTTTGGTATATAAGCAAAACTAAAGTCTATGAATTTTCTCTCATTACTTCTTAGGGATTTATTTGCTCCAATTTGGCTCTTATTGTAATTGTGTTGAAACAACATGATTGGCACATGGTAATAATACATATAGAAAAACTTTGAACATTGAAAAAATATCCAGGTCATTTGGAAACTCAATTTCATATGCATGTTTTTAGAAATTAGGAAATATTTTAAGGGATTACTTCTTAATTGTGTTAATATATATAACATTTTTATATATCTAGTTAGGATATCACTTTTCTAAGATTGATAGGTCTTCACACTTAGCTTAAATTTACTTAGGTCCTTTCATTACTTTATCTCACTTAATATGGTTGAGATATGTGTTCTCATCATCTGAGACACCTATTGCATGCATACTTGCCACTTACACTCTTATCATGTGAGCTCACAAGTGTTGCACCTTTGAAGAGGTTGTTAGAGATTCACTCCTACCTTCTCACCTTCTCTTCTTTGCCTATATATGCAAGGTCTCTATTTACATTTACACACTCTTATTTGTATATGATAGATATCCTATTGTGCTAATCTAGCTTCACTAAATGGAAGGTTATATTGTGCTTTCAGATCTTGGTATTCTCCATCATGGTATTAGAGCCATGAATGCACGTTCCTTCTTATTAACACAACTCTAGCACATAGCTCTATCATTAGAGTCTCATCGAGCCAAAATGACATCACCATCATGCTAAAAAATCCCGAGAAGCAAAGAAATACCTAAAATTCATTTTATCAAAATTGATAACTTCATCTTTTACACTTTTTACGCCTCTCTAGTCTATTGCGTGATTCAAAATCTGTAAAGTGCCACACAAATCTAAATTGTACAAAAAAGCTATTTAAACCTAATTTTTTTTAGTGGGGGGCCAATCTCACCCTCTACCAATCACCGTTGTTGGTAAAAATAATAGGTTTTTGCATCTTTTGTGATTGTATTTTTTAAGTTTAAGGGTAATTTTTATCAAAATATTTGTAGGGTTTCAAGGCATTCATTCTCTAATTATCTTGTACAAGGTTATACATTGCTCCTCTGCAACTATGGTGATAAGTTCAACATTGACTTATGCTATCTCATAATGATTCAATGGATATATTCGTATTTGGTGTCTTATCATCATCAATCTTATGATACATGACCTCATTTTCATTTTCTATACCCTCCACTCTAGAATGACATGCAAATCCATTGAATATGTGAAGAAGATGGGTGAGAATTCATCAACATTCAAGTAGACTCACCCAACACATAAGAAAAGTAACATCATTATCTTGAACAACAAGATCTTGAGAAACAAGCACTAAATAACTTAATTTTAGGAGGTTATTCTATGGATGCCTACAATGGTGATATGAAATGGTTTGATTTTCCTTGGTTTGGAGGTAGTGAACATGGCTCAATGATTTCAATTTTTTTAAAACTTCTATGTCGGTTCCAAAAATCTTCTCACCTACAATTTAAGTGGATTGTATTGTCCCACACAATCTTTATATGAATAGTATCTCATAAAATCCATAAGCAAGTCATACATGCACCGTTTTCATTTATTGAAGGTTGAGGCATATAGCACATATGCTACAAGATTATAGGAGGTTGAACTTACTTGAGTACTCCTTGTTGGCATCGTGTATATTGATGTCAACCTAATATCTGACAATATGTGTTGAGGTAATTGATGGTGAAGATGATTGAGAATATATGATAGAGAGAGTGTTGATGATATGTTCAATATTCCTATTATTGTCTACTACTAGACAATGTTTTTGATTAAGGAAAAAATAGGTTTTGAAGGGACCTGAAACCCTTTACAAAATGGTCATAAAAGATAATACATGAAAGCCCACAACAAGGAATGGTGCAAGACCAATGCAGGGTTTTTACAATTGGGCTCCCACAACCTAAAACAAGCGCTGCATGAAAGACAAACTTGCAGCCAAGAACAAAGAAAAGGATCAAAGGACCAGAGGAAAACCCAACCCCAACACCCACAAATTAAGATTTACCTTTAGTCACACCCTTGCGGGAGTGAAGGGTCATATCAAAGGAGGGTGTAGACATCTTAGATTTATTATCCTTCACTGCAATCCAACCCTCCTCCACCTTAGCAACCACATCCCACCAAGCCATAGAATCTGACACTGGATCCCCAAAACCCCGAGAGGGAAGACCACCACCACCCACAAAAGAACCAAAGATAGGTCCAACAACATAGAGAGACATGGCCAACAATAGCATGTCTCTCAACAGTCACAACACAATCACCATAAAAACTAGACAATGTTGTCAAAATGTTCGTACAAGGATTAATGATTTGTTGAAAATATTGTTGATATGGAAGGAGAGAGCATTAGTGATATAGAAGGAGAGATGTTGATATGTAAGGAGAGAACATTGGTGATATAGGAGAGAACATTGCTGATATTGAAGGAGAGAACATTTCTTGGTATAGAACAAAAGAACATTACATGATATGTGAGAGAACTTTGCATGATATGGAAGGAAAGAACATTGCTTTCCTCTCTCTTGGTTCTACATGTAATAGTGGAGATTCTTTGAGTAATATGACAATATGTTGATTCCAAAACTCTTTGGTCTTTGGAGATTTGATTGAGAGAGAATTTGTAGAAGAGTTTTTTGCAAACAGTCAAAATGAATGCCGTGTAGTCCTCCATGCTAGAGAGTTTATTCTTGCAGCTTTGAGCACATTGTATATGATATGTGTACATTATAATAATACTATATTTTCACATCCTTGGTGTTGTAGCTAATATGGTTGGGATTTGCAGTTGGCTGATAGTTTGGTAGTCTGTCAAAATTTGTATGGAAAATGCTCCACATTTCTCTGCATCGATATTTCAAGTGTTGTAGTTTGAAGGGCATGTTTATAATGTTTGTACTATGATTCAATTTATTTTTTATAAGTTGGTGTTGTTTGCAACTAGTGATGGTAATGATTTATGTTTGTTTGACTCTTTAAAATGAAATGATTCTACCAATTATGGCATGTCAGTTTGATACGGAAGCAAGAAGATGAAAGAAGGATTTGATAAGTTGTTGGAAGTTCAAGGAAACTCTTGGTATGCTCTACATATTTCTAGGTGATCCGATTGTTGATGCATTGTGTTTTTAAAGGTAATTTTTATGGCTCGACCAACATAAGTTGTTTTTTTTGCCTTCTGACGAATCCTTGGATATCTTTGCTTGGATTGAAGGATTGTGTTGCATTGATTTTGGGTCCTACCTTGACATATTGAGATTCACATTGATTATCTAGATGTGTTTTGTTTCCAACCTTGAAATATGTGTTAGTGTGTGAAATATTTTTAAAGTAGTGGAATATGTGTTTAAATAATTTTAGGTCCTTTCTATGTCCTAAATTAGATTGCCTTAACAACAATTATGTTTGGGTGGCTAATTTGATAGGACTTATGATTGTATTTTTTTTTGGTCAACCTAGTTGATGTTTGCATTGAAGATGATGGTATATATCAAAGGTCAAATGAATTATGGAGTTGTGCAAGAGTATGTGGGTCAAATGGAATAGTACACAGTAAATATTTATATATTTGTGGGTGGTGATGACATTGTGAAGTTAATCCACTACTATATTTGGCACCAATTTCTAACAAATGTTTGTTGAAATATCAACAAACTTCTGTCGGATTACCAATGAAACACCCATACAAATTTTGTCAAAAAAGAGACAAACCTAAATTCGTTGAAACCTCGACCAAGCATCATTAGACAATGCCACAAAAAATGGAACTGGTTTTTGTCAAAAATCAACGAAAACTTCATCACAATTTTGATGATGTGGAGTATGTCATTACGACAAAAATATTGTTGCATGTAAAACAACTTCGTCAAAAGTTTTTGTGGTTCACCGGTTTATATTCGTCAAAACTCCAACAAAACCCTGCAATTTTTAAAAAAAAATTATTCATTCAAATGTATGCTATTACATACATTTGAACAAATTTTATTATTGGTGTAGGTGAGTTTGCTGATTGGATCCTTGTGGCTATGTTTATTTTAAAGAACCATGATTGTTGTCACAAATGAATTGTTACTTACTGTATGTGGTTATCTAATAATGATGAGAAATGATGACTTTTAGGATTGTTCTCACAATAAACAAATCAAAGTCTGATTTCTTTCAAATTTTGGAGTCTTCCATTGATTATAGACCCTTAAGGACCATTTTAGTGTTGTGTTATCAAATTTTGCATCCAACTCAAATTGGCAGAGTTGGGTAGCTGTTAACTAGGTGAAAGGTACATTTGATCCATTTTTACAATTTTAAGTTTTAGGTTATTTTCTTTGAACTAAAAGTAAAAATGGTGAAATAAAAAACACTTAAAACATTCATGAAAGAAATAACATTTCATTTCATTGATATGCAAAAATGCTTACATAAAGAGTTTTACAAATACTTTTGCAACATAAATTTCTCTTGATTCATTTACAAAAGAAGATAAAGTACATAAATGATACCACACAAGCTGTGGGATAGCTCTAAAAAATGATGCAAAGGAAAGAATACAAGGACATAAGTCAAGCTTAAGAGAAGGGTTAAAGATTTGTCATTGGCTTTGCTAATGATGGAATGCCGTTACATCTTGAACCAACTAATTGCAAAAGTGCTCCTCACAAACTGGTACCTGCAAGGTTGATAAGAAATGGTGTCAGTCAAGGTGACCGAGCAATGAGGGGTCCAAACTCCAATTCCTGTCTCTAAAAGTGATTACTATGCAGTGCATAATTTCAGTTACATCAAAAAGGAAAAGAAAATGAGAACATCAATATGAAACATCATGTTTTTTACTAACAAGTTTGTTGCATGTGTGGGTATTGATGGAAGCACATTCATGATGAAAGGTCAAACATGGATTGTTTCAATATGATGCCAATCAAAATGCAAGAAGATATTCATAAAGCATGAAATCACGTCATTGGTTGTGGAATATCATGAGGGAATCATTATTAGAGATGTTGAAAGGATGCTAACAAATATAAAGTAATTTTTGTTATAAAGGGACAACCATTCAAACTCATCAAATCAAATCAAATAAGGGAGATGCTCATGTATTAGGACAATGTTATGACTAGAAATTCTAATTGTCTTAACAAGTGGCAAGAGACCAATGAGATATACAAAGAAAATATTTCATCCTTAAGGTCAACATAGTGAAAACATTTATGATATTTTCAGGAATTAGCAAAATGAATTGGTCAAAGGCCTTTGTTGCAATCAAAGAATAGGAACAATGCCATTCATGTCAAGGTACATAATAAGAAGAATAAAATAAGTTCAACCAAGAACACTGCTGCTATAATTAGGAAATAAGGACTCATGGTCTCAAGACTTTTATCGTCAAACATAACATATTCTAAAACTACAAAAAGAAAAACATGGACAATGCTGTTATGAAGGCATGTATGTCTGGTAAAAAGAGATATGAAGGTAATAGTGAGCATCCATCACAAAAGGGAAGTGAGGCAATTTTGAGAAAAAAATTGATACTTGATACATGAAAACCAACATAAATTTTGACTATCAAGGTATTTCACATTCAGACATCAAGAAGGGTAAGGCAACCACAACCTAGAAAAGTTTGTTCATGACCATATTCCAATGGAAATTTTTTATGATTTTTGAAAATAGGTTGATAAAAAGTTTTTGAGTCTAGCGAACGGTGAAGCAGATGGACATGAAAAGTGGTCACATTCCATAGGGTATTGGTAAGGACATAACTCTAGATTGGGTTTTGATAAAACTTCATATTTTTTTTCATATTTAATTACTTTCGTGTTTCATGAAAATGCATCTTGATTTTCTCTAAGGTTGATTAGAGTACTTCACAAGACTCCCTTGACTTGACATTCACATTTGGCTTTGGCATCACGGTTGATAGAATTATTTGCACCTTAATGACAAGGTTGACAGGTCCTAAAGACACTATGCGAATGAGATGACACACATTAGAGTTCAAAGATGATGAATCATTGATGATACTGGAAAATTTAACCAATTCATGCTCAGTTAACTAATGTCTTAAAGTAACCTAACAATTAATAAACGAAAAATTTGGAATTGGTTAAGTAAAAAACATGGGTAAAAGACATGCATAAGAGTTGAGTTAGAAGCAGGAGCTTGCATGAGATGCTCAATATTGTGATGGATGCTTTAAATGCTAATTAATTTCATCTTATTCCTATTTTTTTCTGTAATTTTTTGATTTATAATATAATTTTTATCTATTAGTTTAATATATAACTAGCAACCATTTTCCCTCTATCCCTTAAATCCAACTATTTTTTGCTATCCTTGAAAATGCATCACTTGTCCCCACATCCCTATGTCCCAAAAAGTATGGAAAATATTGCAAAGAAGTTTTGAGAGTGTTGGAGGTCGTAAACATTATTTGTTTTGGCTTCCTCGATGATACTAAGTTTCATGAATTCATACAAATTGATGTTATTAATAGCTTTCTTAACCAAAATATTAGGATCATTAGAGAAAGGTGAATGTATACACTTATATTATCTAGATATAAATCTCTTGTCAAGGTTTCCAATATCTAGAAGTATTTCCTATAATTATCCTAGTTAGAAGTCTTTAGGATATTTACTTTTCTTCCTTGTATCAAAACATAGTTTAGATACCCAATAAGAATTCATAAACACGAAGTGTAGTTTTGATTCCTAGAGTATTTCTCATTTGAAGTGACATTGAGTGCAATAAGAGGATCACATGTACTAAAAGAGAAAGAGAAGAATATGACATACAAAATCCATATCCAATTGTTGCCCATAAGAAATTGTTAGAGTAATAAAGTGTTTAATTATTAATTAAATCATATTGATTTAATTACTAAGTCACTTGTTATCTCTTTCTGCTTAAGCTAAACTTTAGGCATATAATAATTAATTGCTTTATTAATTATTATCATGCAACCTAGGTTTGTTCACCCTTTTTAGGGTTTTGATGTCCTTTATAATGATTGATCTCCTCTTGTTTTCATAAATTTGATAACTTTGTAACACAGATTATTATTGAATTTCAACTTGTATTTTTGCACATCAATGATTTTTTCTCTCTCGTGGATCAATGCGTTCAAGCCTCTCTAGCTTCTTGCTTCTCTCTCTTTCTATGACAAATGTTTGCATGCAGATGTTCTTGGGAGCTGTGGGATGTTTACTCATCAACTCCAATAGAAATAACCATTGAAAAGGCCCTTATTTGTTGACCAATCATATCTGCGACATTCAAGATGATCACATAACCAAAAAATAATAATTCACTAGTTGGAAAAAATTGACCTTTTTGTATAGTATGCTAATGTTTAACAAATGATTTTATGAATTGTTAAAAAAAGCTTGTAAACTTGACTTGGATCCAAATTGTGAATTCCCCTTTTGTGCAGACTAATATTCCAAACATTAAAAGAAAAATATTGAAGACAGAACAATAATATGGACATCATAAGAAAAAAAAAAACATGAATTACATATTTATATGATTGAATATTCAATGACATTTAAGCAGGTAACAGTAGTTCTCAAAGCATATGTCAAAAACTCTTAATCATTATTTGACCAAAATATATGTCAAGGAAAAATAAAAAATCTCAAAGTAATTGTTAGATGGTTATCAAAAAATAAATGGTATGTTCAACTATTTCTGGGATGGGGGCATCAAGAAACGAGGGGATGCATTTACAGGATGACAGAGGATGGGAGGCCTTCTTTTGGTTACACGGTTGAATATTCAATGACATTTAAGTGGGTAATTGTAGTCCTCAAATCCCTTGTGCAATGCCTTCTGTGTGATCTCCCACTCACTCTGTGCCTAAGTAGACGACACCTGCGTCTTCCTTGAGTGCCGATTCATTCGTACCTTCCCTGTGCGTCCCACTACTCTGGTCTGTTCGCCCGATCTCTCCTCCTTTGGGGAATGTGGTGACAACGGTGTCTTCTGAGGTGGCTAGGGTTTCTGCCATAGATGGTTCTCCCTCTCTGACTTCTACAGTTCTTGCTTCCAAGTTCTCTGTAGGGCCTTTTCCGCCCAAGGCTCCCTAGGTCCCCTTGAAGGTAGCGATTGGGGTTGCGAATAATTCTACCGTGGAATCTGCTCCTTTTCTCGTGGCTGCTTCCATCTCTCTCTCTTTGGATGTGGAAATAGTGGAGGATATTGAGCACACCTTTTCAGTCTTTTTAAACCAGGCGGCTATCTGCATATTTAGGGGCTTTTGGCCAAGCCTTCCAGAGCTTCATGCCTAGATTTCCAAATATTGGGAACCCATCATAACTGGTACGGTCCATATCTTCCCTTTGGCGAAAGGTTTTTTCATAACTAAATTTGATTTTTTAGAAGATATAAATCATATTCTTTGTGGTCATTTTTTTAGCTGGGATGGTTGCTTTGTGCTGATGGTAAAGCCCTGGCATGAGGACTTCAATCCCTCTTCTGATTCTTTCAATAAGATGCCTATTTGGGTTAGGCTTCCAAACCTCCCTCTTCAATTTTGGGTGGATCTTCTTCTTGAGGAAGTGGGTGAGGCTTTGGGGGATTTCCTGATGGTGGATGCTGAATCTACATACATTCTTCACTCCACCTATGCCCTTATTTTGGTGGATATTAATGCTTCTAAAGGCTTGCCTATGGAGATCAAGCTGGTTTATCCTAAGGGTAGTTGAATTCAGCTTTTAGACTATGAAGGAATTCCTTTAAGGTGCAAAAGGTTCTTTAATGTAGGTCATGTTGTGGCTAAATGTGCTCTGGGTAAAACCAGGTGTTCTATGTCTTGGAGGAAAGGATCCTCTTCCCAACACTACACGGTTACGAAGAGTTCTTCCATGAAGCTTTTCCCACATTGTGGCTTCAGAATCCCCTACTCATTCCTCTTTTGTCCCTTCAACTGTTGTGCCTCCGGTGGTGGGCATGGTCTTATCTAATGTTGTTGATATGATGAGAGTGGGTTCCCCCTTTGTTTTTACTAACCATGTGTTGGTTTCAAATTCTGCTAGCTCTATCAGATTTATCTCTGAAAGTTATTTGATGGAAGGTTCCTGTCTTCTTGTTAATATGTTTGTTGCTATTGTTTTTGCTAGTCCTTTTGTGTCTTCCTCTTTGGTGGGTGCCGGTTCTGGGTGTGTTCTGGCTGTTGGTTTGGCTGAGCTTGTGCAGTGTGTTGGAACCTTATTGGGTGCTGGGAATTTGGTGTTGGATTCCTTATGTTGGCAGGATGAGGCCTCTAAAGTGGAAGAAGGATGGATTACAGTTAAAGGTAAATATTTCAAAAGATCCTTGCCTTCTTTTGATATGACTCTTTGGTCCCATAAGAAAGGGACTAAGGGATAATATTGTTGTTGGATTTATCTCTAGACTATTTCTTTTCAATGGTTATTCTTTGGTAGTGATCTTTTGCACTTCTCTTAGGGGGATTGGATTTTTCTTTGGAACTGGCCTTTATCCTTGTTCAACTGTCCTTTTTTTTGTTGTCCTTCTCTATTTTTGGTCCTTTGACTATCCTTTTTTTGTGACTCAGCTGGTAGCTAGATTTGGAGCTTATTGTTTAATCTTTTTGCTCTCTTGTAAAAGGTTCAGGACCTTTCAAATCCTGTTTTCCTCCTAATCAGAATTGTAGTCCTCAAAGCACATGTAAGCATCTCTTAATCATCTTTTGAACAAAATGTATGGAACAAAAAATAAAAAATCTCATTGTAATTGCTACATGGTTGAGAAATAATAAATGCTTAAATGTTTCGGGGATGGGGGTAGAAAGAAATAAAGGAATGTATTTCTAGGATTGCAGGGGATGTGAGACCTTTTTATTGGAAGGGGTGAGTGGGGAAGCAATTAAAAAAAGGTAATTTAAATTATTAGTATTATTAGACCATCATCATACTTATTATAGAGCCATATTACATTGGATTTGAATTAAGAAATCAAATGAAATTCAAAGCACAAATCAACATAATTTTGTTGTTTTTATTATTAGTATACATATATAATAAGTACAACAAAAATGTGCTTCAAAGGTATTTCTTCAACTCTCAACCTCATAATTGGTGTAATATCATGTAATCACCTAAAATAGGTCAAGATCAAACCAAGTGAGCAACTCAGGCAAAATCAAAGCCTTAATTGCAATTAAGCCAAAATCCAATATTAATTGAAAATCAAAAGCCAATTAAATCAATCAAATCAAATAAATCAATTAATTATGTAATTAATCTAATTAATTATATAGTTCAATTAAAAATCAAATCAACCAATTTAAGGGGAACACATGGCTAAACAAATCAATTAAATTAAATTAATTAATTCCTAATTTCCCTTAACCACCACATGGGAGGAAAATACCTCAACCAATAGGAATTAGGGATTGCGCTCACATGGATCAAGCTAAAATTGAATCTCAATCACTCATAAGGTGAGAGCATCTTGACCACTCATTTTGTCTCTTTGTCCCAAGCTTTGAGGACAAACCATTTAAATTATCCCTAAAGATGAAACCATGGACTTAACTCAAACTCAACCATGATTAATTCAACTCCACCTCCTATGCTTGCAAAAATCTATAAAAGAAAGGCTAAAATCATGAGAATGGATCCACACATCTAAGAATTGCATAAAACCTCTTGAGATTTTATGCTAGAAAAGACATTTTTAGGCTTAATTGAGCACAGTTTGATTGAAATAGGCTTAATTTGTTTAATCTTTTATCATTTTCTCATTTTAGAGCTGTCACTAATGGAGGCTTGCTGAGAGCTTATCATTAGCATATCTAAATAGAGATCCATAGAGTGCTCATTATCTTTATTTGCATTAAATAGATCATTAATTGTGGTAATTTAGTTTATTTGATCATTTATTGTTAAGCTAACCCTATGAAGGTACTTTCATTAGTACACATATCCTTTTCTTTCATGGCACACTAAGCTAAGGGGAAAAGGAGAAGAAGAAGAATAAAGTGGAATGGAAACCCATATTGATATCTATTGTTAGAAACTTGTTAGTTGTAAGTTGATGACATCAAGTAGAAATTAATCACAAGATTTTATCTTCTTTCCTAAAATTGATGAGACTGCATCAAAGTTAGTATCACTTTTCCACCCCATTACAACAACATAAAATAGGTTTTCTTATGAGATTGTTGAGGCAAATGTGCCTCTTGGAACCACTGCTGGCTCTTCCCCAGGTGTTGTTCCCATCCTTGGATCGCCTCTTTGTATAGATTTAGTTATTCAGGGTTGTGATGGTTGTGAGGCTTCTACCCCTTCAACTGTCAATACTTTGTTGGTTCATTCTGGATTGGATACTACCGCTTCTTTGGATACTTCTGGTTCTATCCTGGATCATTCTCTTGATTCTCATAACTTGGATGTCTCGGTTTTGGATTCGATTTCTTGGCAGGATTTGGCTAAGAAAGCGGAAGATGGGTGGACTTCTGTAAAAGGGAAAAAAAAATCTAAACATATGTCCTCTTTTGATATGTCTCTTCGTTCCCAGTTGGGAAAGAAACAATTTTTCTTGGGTTCTTTTTGCCAAGCAGCTAGACCTTTTTTTGGATGTATTTTTCTTTGCTATCCGCTGGATGTCTTTGGGCTGCTGGACTTATTTTTTCTATCTTTTTTTTTTGTAGTGGTTGTTCTTGTTGGGGATCCAGATTCTTTCTTCTTTCTGGTTCTTTCTTATTCTAGGTTGTGGGAGCCTGTTGTAAAACCCTTGGTGTGGTCTTGATTTGTCCCATGTTTGAATGTTTTTTTGAATATCCTTTTATGACCATTTTGTATAGGGTTTTGGGGCCCCTTCAAAACATATTTTTCCTTAATCAAAACAAAATGTAGGCTTCACCCTAACTTGTCCCAAAATTAGGGGTTCACGATGTGTTCCGCTCTCGCTCCCACTTCGTTTCAAAATGTTGCAGTTCCCACCCATGGAGCTCTGGGTCGTGACGCAGCATCTGCTGAAGCTCATGTTCCTGCAGCTGCGTTTGTGGATGTTATGCTAGTGGTCATTGTTCTTGGGAAGTCTCCTACCCCTATTGCTGCGTCTGGTGGTGCGTCTTCTGGGCTATCTCAAATGTTGCCAAGGTCTTCCCAGATGACCCTCTCAGGGTCTCAGGTGGCAAAGGGAAGTTCAAAAATTTCATATGCTAATGTGGGTGCTTTTGAAGCTGGTATCGATGGTCCTGCCTTGTTTGGGAGAGGGGGATCCCATCCTTTGGTGCTTCCTATTTCTGTAAGTAACCCCATCGTGGTTAATCTTGATTTAGATGCTATGTATGAGATCTTCAAAATTGCAGAGGATTTCTCTTCTACTGCTGCTATTTTTCATTTTAGGGGTTCCTAGCCCTCTCTTCTTGATTTGCATGCTTGGATTTCCAAACATTGGGAGCCCATCATAACTGATATAGTTCAGATTTACCCTGTGGCAAGGGGTTTTTTTATTGTGAAATTTGAAAATGTTGCAGATAGAAATACTATTTTGTGTAACAGTTGTTTCTCATGGGAGGAACGGTTCCCCTTGATGGAAAACCCTAGTATCAGGGGTTTGATCCTCTTTCTGAATCCTTTAATAAAACACCCTTATGGGTAAGATTGCTAAATCTTCCCCTTCATCTTTGGCTAGATTCAATCTTGGAGTCTGTAGGGGAGGCCATTGGGGATTTCTAGATGGTTGATTAAGATTCCTCTGATGTTTTTAAGATGATGTATGCTCATATTCTTGTGGAGGTTGATGTTTCTAAGGGTCTCCCTGAGAAGATAACCTTGGCTTCTTCAAAAGGATCTTGGACCTAGAATCTTGATTATGAGGGTTTCCATTCAGATGCAGGAAATGTCACAAGACTGGCTATCTCACTACGCGGTGTCTTTCTGATAAGGTTAGATCGAAGAAATCACCTTCTTGGTGGTTGGGGGTTTCTAACCATCATTATACGGTTCGAAAAGTCTCCAAGGATGGGGGTGTGGCTGCTTTCTCTCCTTAGACTGATTATACATTGGTTGTTGCTATTGATGTTGTCTTAGATGCTACAGATGCTGTCTCTGAGGTGGCCTTGGTTCATAATGTTACTGCTGCCCCTTTTGTTGCTGCTGTCTTTGTCTAGAACATTGTTGCTGGTGCTGGTTCAGTTGTCTTATCTCTTGTTGCTGTGGGTTTTGATGCCCATGATTTGCTTGGGAGGGATTTGGGGGTTGGTTGTGGTGCTACCCCTATCCCTTCTATGGATGTTGATGTTGCCTGCCCTTTAGTGGGCTCTTAAGGTTTATCCTTGGATTGGCAGAAGGTTGTTGAGAAGGTGGAGGATGGATGGACATCTGTTAAAGGAAAAAAAGTCAAATTCTCCAAACCTTCGTTTGATATGTCTTTACATTCTCATAAGGGTGGGCCAAAATGTAAATCTTGATGGTCCTTTGTTGTGTTTAGCTGGGTCCGTTTTTGGTCCTTTTTTTGGGAACTATGGATAGTTCCTCTAGTTAGTTGGGTGGTGCTCCAGAGTTGTTTAATGGTCTTTCAATGTTCTATCTTTCTTTGCTCTTTGTACAAGGTTTCAGGTCCTTTCAAAACCTATTTTTACTTAATCAAAACAAAAGGTAGGCTTCGGTTTAAACAACTAAACTATAAAGCTTTGAGATGAATGCATTCAGATTGATACAGGAAATTTTTATCAACAATAATGGATGATCAATATGGATTGTGCCTCGAACTTTTTAGTATATTTTCATCGCATCTGTTCAAAACATTATTAAATATAAATAAAGGGTTTTATTCAGGATCCCTAAAATATTTCAGCTGTACTTATTATTCTAGTTTGTTTTAAAACATTCTTTGTCTCACTCCTAAGTTTATTTTAAATTTCAAATTTTAGCTATAGATTTTTGGTAGCAACTGATTCTAGGCATGTTCATCAACTATAATCTTGAAGGATATTTATTTTTCTATTTTCTTGATCATAGAGGGCCTATTATTGAAAGTTTTTGATCAGGATAGGGACCTGGTGACTATGACAAATACACTTTTAAGGCATCCCTATCATATGAAAGGAAATAAATTTTATCATTTATCAGTCAAAAAATGGCTCGAGTTCTCATTCAAGCATGAGCGATGTAGATATATATTCAACGAATTTCTTGAATACCTAGGTCAAGGGTTTTTTAAAGTCATTACAAAGGAATTTACATAAGAACAAACCCAAAAGCTTGAAAATACATGTAGCTCAACGACACAAGCAGAATCCTTTCAAGATGGCTTGCGAAAGTTTTAGAAATACCTCCATTTTCATCTAGATTCTAAAAAACATATCCTCAAAAGGTTGCCAACCAAGCTCCATTAGAAATAAAAAGGCAAATGGAATAAATTTGAGATTAGGGTTAGAAAAACCTATGTTATACATTGGAAGACTTGTATTTTTTAATGAAATTGATTTAATTAAGTCCACATAGCTTTTGAAATATTGGGAAATTGTAATATCATTCATATTTTATGTTTAATTTATGCCTGACGTATGTTGCAATTTTGATGAACGTGTTCGTTAGAGTTCCAATGAAAATTTTAATCATTGAAATTGCGATGAACGTTAGGCATAAATTTTTTAAAAATTAAAAATTTCACATTAAATATCACAAGTACCTGACGATATATCTATTTATGCATCTTTCATTGAGAATTTTTGTCAAATTTTGTTGTCAAATGAGTTGGTGATCTCTTGAGGCATATATTTAGGGACAACTTTACATTTGGAGATTTTCTAGAGGAAGTGCACTAAAGGCTTGTTTGTCTTGATTCACGTACCAATATATTAAAAAATAGTGTGTCTTAGTCTATAAATCCTTTTGTATCTTTCCCTAGGGAAATGCACCTTAGCATGCAAGTTTAGGGAGAAGTGCGCTCCTTTGGCATCCAGGTGGGCCAACAATGCTTCAACTGGGTGGGAGGAAAGAAAGTATTCCTTCTGCACCGTCATGGGCTTGTTTAGCTTAAAGAAAATATTGTAATACTTCTTTCATATATTGTGAGATAAATCTCACCATGGCTTATCTCTTCTTGGGTTTTCCATTATAATCTGGTGTTCTCTTGTGCAAGGTGTTTATTTATGTATCTTCTTTATGATGTTACACACAATAAGAATCATTTATCTTTTGAAATTGGATTAAGAATTTTGGTTTAGACTGATTCATGCCCCCCCAACCCCAATCTCAAGCCCCAATCTCAAGCTGGGTTAAAAAATCAATATCTAATCCAAGTTCCTTTGGAAGAAGCTTAATTGCTCGAGGAAAGGTCCATGATGACACAATATGAATCTTGAAAGATTTTAAAGTTTTATGGGATAAACTATTCTTTGTGGAAGATGAAAATGGAATCACATTTTGTGTGTATGGGTTATGGTATTTGGAATTTGATTGTGATGGTTACAGTGCTCCCTCAACTCCTCTTTCTACTCTAGATAAGATCAAATTACTTGAGAGTAATGGAAAGACAAGAAATGCAATTATCAATGGAATGACTAATTTGGAACTATTGAAGGTGATGAATTGCAAGTCTACGAAAGATGTTTGGGAAAAGCTTAACAACATCCATGAATGAGATAAAAAGTAAAGTATACCAAGCTTCAAGGTTTGAAGACAATATTTGAGAATGATTAAAGAATAAAATATTGATGCTTGTATACATCAAGTACCAAAAGTGGTAAATTGAATCAAAGGTGTTGGTGGAACTTTGAACAAAAATGAAGTGGTAATTAAGTACTTAGAAATCTTCCCAAATCCTATTGTTATAAGGTATCAACTATTGAGGAAAGTATATATTTGGACACGTATACATTAGATCATGGTGCACTATTTTCTTTTGAGATGAGGAAGTTTAGAATAAACAATCATAACAAGTAAGCTAGTAGAAAATCAAAAGGTGATTAGGACATGATTAGGAAGATGATCTTGATGATGTAGAAGAAAACTTTGTGCGGAGACTAAAGAAAGGAATTGACAAGTATATTTAGGTAAGTTGCCCTTTAAATGTTTCAATTGTGGAAGAATTGGTTATTACATGCATCTAGGTGTATGTTTAAAGATGATAACAATAAAGCTAGAGTTAGTAGGAATATGAGAGAAGAAATTAAAAATAGAAGAGACGTTCCTAGAATTAGTTTCTATTCTAAAAAAGACAGTTCATTTGAAGATGAAGAATGTGAGGATTCAAATGATGAAACACTATTTATGGACGTGAAAGTTGACAATGCTATGGAAAGTGAAAAATCCAGAACCCTATCAAAAGATGAAGAGACTAAAGAGATGCTAATAGTATGGACCACCCTTCATGCAAGAGGGGAACCTAATGAATGGGTATTGACTTGATATTTGTTCAAATCAAATGATCGATGGTAAAATAAAGTTCATTTATCTTGAAAATTGGGATGTTGGATCTGTAAAATTTGATAATGAAATTTTTTTCTCTTATCTATGGTAAAGGAACCAAAACCGTTGATGCACAAACAAAAATTGAAGATGCACTCTATGTCAAGGGTTTGAGACATAATCTTTGAAGTGTTAGTCAAATGTGCAACAAAAGATAAAGATTACATTTCATGAGTAAGGATGTGAAATTAGAAGATGCAACACATGAAGGTTAAATGCAAAAGGAACAAGAACTGATGGAAACCTCTATGATCTAAAGGTAGTCAAAGGAGGAAATTGTTTGATTGCTCAAAATAGTGATTGTTGGATATGACATAAAAGGATGAGACACATAACTTTGACAACATGGTAAATATCATTTCTACATAACTAGTAAGATATATGCCAAAGATTATAAAACCTGCAAATGCTGTTTGTAGAAAATGTCAGATGAAGAAGAAAACAACTTAGACAAAGTTCAAAAGCAACTTGAGTATTCTACTTCAAAACCTTTGGAGCTAGTGCACATTGACCTTTGCAGACCTACCGAGACAAGAGGACTAAATGGTGAAAGGTATTTTATGTTTCTCATTGATGATTACTTTAGAATGACATGTGTTACTTTTCTAAGAGAAAAATTTGAAGCCCTAGAGAAGTTTAAAGCTTTCAAGTTTATGGTAGAAAATGAAATAGAC
This sequence comes from Chamaecyparis obtusa, assembly GCA_027943335.1. NCBI lineage: Eukaryota > Viridiplantae > Streptophyta > Pinopsida > Cupressales > Cupressaceae > Chamaecyparis > Chamaecyparis obtusa. The sequence continues at coordinate 75,528 of BSBK01006354.1, read as the reverse complement.
GCTAAGATTAAATATCCAAGGCCATATAGAGGAGATGCATTTACATTAAATGGATTCAAAAAGTTCTGTGAAGACCATGGTATTATGAGACATTTGTCTACTCCTAGAACCCCTCAACAAAATGGGGTAGTAGAAATGAAGAACATAATAGTTCAAGAAACGACACCTATATAGGAATTAGAGGAATTGTGCAACTTTATTGACACCCATTTTGCACGATAACTAAGCCATTTATGCATAAGTATTGGATCAGTTGTGCAAATTTTGTGGTGGTGAAAGCGAACAATTAACAAGATAATATAGAATATGTACTAGACACCACCTTGAAATGACCTCTTTTTGACCCTTACACGCATAATAAAATATTTGTTTTAACTTCCAAAAAACTAAAATATTAACTATAAGCTCTTGCATTATATATGAAGAAAAAATCATCAAAATTCAAATTACTGTTTAAAAACTTAGAATGTATGAAATTAACTCTAACTACTAATACCCTTCCCTTAAAATACTACAATTTATAAATAAAAACCCACTACACATAATATAATATATTACTAATATTTCAAACTAACATACAATCAAACTCACCTTTGACCTCTATGCTTAACCTACATAATATAATACATTACTACCATCTTAAACAATTGACCTCCCAACTTAACATTCTATTTAAATTGGAGTATATCTAACACATCCCTTTCCCAACTACTAAAAAACCACAATAATGAGACGAAGTCTCTAGTTTGTGGAATTTGCTAGAAACTCAAAAGGAAATTCAATCTAAAATTCGATGAAAGTAGCTGAATCTCTCTTTTCAATGTTCCCCAGTTGTTGAGAGATTCAGTAACTTGTTCTATGGGTAAATCAATTTTTATGCAACGATGTTGATGTGTATTGCAATCAAAACAGTATTAAATGCTTACGTTAACTTCAATAGAAACTTGTAAGGGCTCAACACGCTTCCCTAACGTCACTCCAGGGGAATATTTTTCTTTCTCTCCTTGTCTTCTTTTGCTTCCCTGAATTTATATATTGTATGTGCTGTACCGAATATCATACAGTTATACCTAATGCCAACAAATTAACACAGAAAATTCTGGTGCAAGTCCACTCTGCACAATTATTGTCAATCAGAGAACATGTTCAAGCTTGTATTTCCTGCTCTCTGAAGCTCTCTCTGTCAAAAATGGATGGTTATGGAGGCCTGAATGCTGTGCTGGAGATAACAGGTAATGTAAAATCTTCAATCATACTTTTTATATCTATATTGTTGTAGATATGAGATTTTCAGTCAATTTGTTTTCTATTAGATTTCTTTTAAGGAGTTTGATAAAATGTTAGGATATAGTTGAACTTATTGTTTTTATGATGGAAAATTCAATTCATATAACTTTCATTTTCATGACGAGAATTCAGTTTATATGACTTTCATTTTAATTGTGGAGAGCCCAATTCATATAGCTTCTATTTCAATGGTTCAGAATTCATTATAACTTTAATTTTAATGGGGAGAACCCAAGTCATATTACTTCCATTTTAATGACGAAGAACCCAATTTATCCAACTTCCATTTTAATGGAGAGAATTCAATTCATATAACCCACTAAAATGGTTCAGACTTCAATCATATATAATTTCTATTTTAATGGTTCAGAATTCAATCATATAACTTCCATTTTAATTGAGGAGATCCCAATTTATATAACTTCCATTTTAATGGTTCAGAATTCAATCATATAAATTCCATTCTAATGGGGAGAACCCAATTCATATTATTTCTATTTTAATGATGGAGAAGCCAATTTATCTAACTTCCATTTTAATGCGGAGAACCCAATTTATATAACTTCCATTTTAATGGCGGGGAACCCAATTTATATAACTTTCATTTTAATGGCGGAGAACCCAATTCATATAACTTCCATTTTAATGGTTCATAATTCAATCATATAACTTTCATTTTAATGGAAGAACTCAATTCATATGATTTATATTTTAATGACGGAGAACCCAATTTATATAACTTCCATTTTAATGATGGAGAACCTAATTTATATAACTTTTATTTTAATGGGGGAGAACCCAATTCATATAACTTCCATTTTAATAGTTCATAATTCAATCATATAACCTCCATTTTAACAGGGAGAACTCAATTCATATTATTTCTATTTTAATGACCCAGAACCCAATTTATCTAACTCCTATTTAAATATGAAAAATCCAATTTATATAAATTCTAAACCCAACTCATATAACTTTCATTTTAATGATGAAAAACCTGATTCATATAATTTCTATTTAAATAACAGAAAACCCAATTCATATAACTTTCATGACTTAATTTATACAGCTTCCATTTAATAACAGAGAATCCAACTTATATAATTTAATTTTTATCATTGAAATCTTACATATTATATTTGTTTTTGCTGACATGGCATCCCACATTGACAGTCCATGGATGCAGCAAACTGAAGAACATGAACTTGTTTACTAAGCAGCATCCTTACGTGTGGCTTAATTACGTGGGCATGGAATTCAAAACTACAACCTGTAAAGGTAAGCTTTTTTTTGCTGAGCTGGATAGTTTTGAGGTCCACGTGGGTATGAACTGATGACGTGGCTCTGGACTTGCAGAGGGAGGAAACAATCCGACTTACAACCAAAAGTATTATTTTCGACTGATTGAAGATGTTGACCAGCTGGATGTCCACGTGTACAGCAAAAATTCTGTGGCCGTTGACACTTTCATTGGCTCTGGAAGGTAATGTCATCAAATTGTAGCTTTGGCATATGTGTTTTTGGGAATAGTTTAAACAGCTGAGCTGATAAGTTGTTATTTATTTGGAATATAATAAATAAATAAATAATGAAGTGTTACTTTTGTTTGTTTGTTTTAGTGTATTTTATCTGATTTTATATTGTATAAGTCATATTTTTTTTTGTGAGTAGGAATGGTCTATTTAAAGTTGATGTTAAGAGGAGTGAGTTATGGGGACTTCTCTCAAAATCAACTATGGTATATTAGTCTAATACAAGTGTATTTCACTAGATCAAGTTCATTTAGCTTGTTATCTTATTTAAGAATTCTTAGTAATTAACTATTTTACCATAGAGTTCTTTAGCTTATTTATTTTAAATGGATGACTTTTTGACAATAGTTCAAATTATGCGATTTTTATTAGAGTTAATTAAAGTATTTTGAATTAATCTCATTGACTTGTATTTTAGGAGTCGTGGTTCACAAGAACCATCTCTCATGAGTATGAATGGCCCACATAACAATCATCCGAAGTAGTGATGCTTACAAGGGTGAAACATCAAGATTTCTTGAGAAGTCATCCATCCTAGTATTATTCCAACTCAAGTGTCCTTTAACTATAGAGCTTCCACCAACATCAAACTCACTTGGCTTACTACTCATTACTATTTTAACTCAAGTGCATTCAATCATAGAGTTTCCACCAACATCAAACTCATTTAGCTTGCACGCTATTATCAAGCTCGAGGATTGGTGACCTTTGAGGATGTCTCAATGCTTCATCCATATGAGTATCATTGCATAGATGCAATGAGTGCTAAGTAGATAATTCATAGTAATGAGAGATGGGTTCTTGTATACTTAAGTACAAGTCAATAAGATTGACTCAACAAATCTTACAACTAAAATCTAATAAAACATCACATAACTTGACACAAGAAGGAAAAGAAGTCTACTTAATAAGAATATGTGATGTTTTATTAAGATTTAGTCAAAGTATTTTGAATCAATTTTAGGAGTGGTAGTTCACAAGAACCCATTTGTCATGAGTATGAATTGTCCACTTAGCAATCATCACAATTAGTGATGCTTACAAGGGTGAAGCCTCTATATTTCTTGAGAGGTTATTGACCCAATGCCATTCCAACTCAAGTATTCTTAAATATAGAGCTTCCACAAACATCAAATCCACTTTTCTTAGTACCCATATTATTTTTATCCTAAGTACATTTAACCATAGAGTTTCTACCAACATCAAGCTCACTTAGCTTGCACCCATGATCAAACTTTAAGATAGGTGGCCTTTGAAGAAGTTTCAATACTTTAACCTTATAAGCATTGTCACATAGAAATAATGAGGACTAAGTGAACTATTCAGACAAGTCAATAAGATCTACTAAAAAAATCACATATTTTGACACAAAAAGAAAAGCTATTTAATTAATAATTTAATTTATTAATATAATTATATACCTACTAATAAATTTAGAAATTTATTACTTTATAGACCATATAATATAAGTATTTGGTGTTAAAACAGGGTATACTTACAAAGAGTTCTATCTCTGGGATATGATGAAACAGCTTGGCCTATTGTGGACAAACACAAGAAGTATGTATCTATTGCTCATACACCCATTTTAATTGTATTTTTAGATCATATTTTAATATTAAATCTAAAATATCAGATTTGCTGGAGAAGTAAACCTCAGCATGGCTATTCTACAAAGTGAAGTGAGTTAATTTTTTTTTTAATAATTTTAAATTTCTATTGTAAAACTTTTTAATTTTTATGTTAGTGTTCAAAATCAAATGAATTGATTGGGGCTTTGTAAAAGAAAAGGCCAATTTAATTGCAGGCAAGAATTGCACCGAGTGCCCCACCTTTGATGAATAACGCAGAGGCTGTTGAAGATGTGGGTCTTCCCATGTTCACACAAGCTTTGGGGAATATCTCACTTGACAAGCTTTTGGAAAAGATTGGTCTCTTTCTCATCACCAAGGCACTAGAGGTAATTATCTATTGTAGTTGCTTTACACATCATATATTTATTATTATTATTATATATTGTTTGCAAATAAATTTTTCAATAAAAAAACTCTTCATTCCAATTTATATATAAAATATATTGTATAAAGTAATTTTAAAATATTACAATACTTTAACTAAAATATTATATTGCAATTATTTTTAAGTTAGTTCGTATAGAGTTTTTATAATCTTTTTGGATCACATTCCTATCTTAATGATGGATCAAAACATTGATGAAAAAAACTAAAACATAATTTAATCTAGAAACATGTGCAATTTTCTTTTTGGATTGTGAAAGTCTTAGATCATTAATTTAAACATTACATGCAAAATTATTTATAAAATTGCGTGTGTTAAATTTTATATATTCATATATCTCGTAATTATGAAACTAAAACATTTTTTTTCCTTTTGTGAAGTATATAGGATTGAGGTCTTAAGGTCATTAAAAAGATTTGGGAAGCAAATGACAATTGTGTGGAAGATGAACAAGACTCCACTGCTATAGATCACTGATGGTTCAATCCTAAAAGCTTTATCATCTATATTTTGGATATTGTGTTATTGAAGGAAGATTTGATAGATGGAATGAAGCTCATGGATAAATTTACACCATAAGAAAGGGATTTTATGGGTGTGTTTCACACTTTGTCTTCAAATTTTGAATTGAATGTTATACATATTACATTTTGCTTTTTAATCTTAATGATTTTGAATGTGAAATCTCTATCAATAGATTAAATATTAGTCATCCAAGTTTAGTACTATTGAGATTATAATATTTTAAAATTATTTTTGATATTTTATTGAATATATTTATTATAATATTAGTCATCCTTTTGGCATTGAGACCTAATTAGTAAAGAAAGATAACAATAGATTAGGTGATACCACTTATAGAATAGAAGGATAATAACCTATCATTTCATGAGGCTACAATTATTAAATTATGTCTAGCTAATGAATTTTTCAAAAAAATTCTAATTCTTAGATCACTAGAAAAAAATCCTACCCAATAATAAGAACCTAATCCAAAGAGATGTTGGTTAAGGGTGGGATTATTGTTGACTTTAAACAAATTTGATTTTCAAATTCATCAAAGTTGAAAGATTTTCTTTTACTTTTATATTTAACAACTTACATGTTATGATAAAAAAATTCTTATAAAATTACCATAGAAAATAAAAATGTTGGCATATGAAAAGAGAATTGACTTTCAAAATTGTACCTATATTTAGATCAAAACTATATATTGGACTATTAATGTTGTATGATGTGGCTTTATCCTACTTGCATAACTAAATAGTATACTGTGCCAATATTTATGATTTATTCCACAAGGATTGTACCTCATATATCACTAGTCAAGTGATATTGTATCACAAAGGTTGTTGTACAATGTAAGCATTACCCATTGTGAATTGATTAACAAAGTAAATGTTATCCAATGTACTCATTTTAAATTTCTTTTTTTTGGCCTTATATCATATCCTTTGACAAATAAATCGTATGCTAGTGTGTTTTTGACATGGTATTATATATGCCAATTGGTGTGTGAAGGCACAATTTTCTTATATGACAATGTTTGGCATGTGATAAACATGATTTGATACTTTTTGGGTGTATTTCATAAAATTTTATCTTTATTTGAGATTTAGATCACTTAGCATATATTATAATGCAAATAGAATGATATTGTTGCGGTATATTTTGAATCTGTCAATTAAATTTGTTTGGTTTTAGTGTACAAAGCATGTTCACCTTTTGTTATGTTTTGTGTTTTATTTCAGATTTATTTATTGCTGTTTTTCATTTTCTAGTACTATTACCCTTAATAAAGTTTGTTTGACATGACTAGCAAAAAAATGTCACAATTATTTCTCCTAGCTTTAAGAAATCCAACTAATTGCCATAATTGTTTATTGATTTTTATAATTTTGTGGCGCAATGACCTTTGGGTTGCATTTTTTTACATCATTTTTGTGTTTTTGATGTCTTGAGTTGCTAAGTGGTGGTGGTCATATTTGAAGTGTTTTGAGTGCAACAAGCGGGTATATCTTTGTAGTGTCTGGACACATCACAAGGGGGTGGATTCTAAAGGTAGAGTGGTCGAGGCATGGTGTGAGGTGTTATTTTGAGCACATGGAAAGGTGTTTAGTAACCTTATTTGGCTTTATAGACTATTAAAATAATGTAAATTAGATTTTGGGTTGTAGGATTCCAAAGAGAACCCAAAGGGATGTATAGAGTGACTAAAGATCCTAAAAAGGTCTCATAACCATAAAGAAGGTCTCATAGGGAAGAAATAGTTGTAAATTAGAGTGTAGCCCTGGAACGTTCTTACAAAATTCACTACTTAATAGATACAATGCATAAGCACGTGTTTATGAGAGGGTACAAGGGATGAAGTAATTGATAACTCCAAGTGTTGATAATAATATATGGGTGAAAAAATAAACATTAAAATTTTATAGCATTGCAAGTGTAGTAAATTTTCCATCAAGTGAGAATATAAATATCTTTTAACTATATTATTTTTTGATTTTTAAGTTTCAGTCCATCTCAAGTTTTCCTCATGGTCATATGATGAGGAGTGTTTGAGTTTCAAGGCACTCAAATTTATTAGATCTAGTCCCATAATTGTATGGAGTTATATTAAGTTTTTAGTTCATGACCATGTTAGGACTAGATGTACAATTTACAAATCATATGATATAACATAATATTTAATTATTGTAATAAATTGTAGTATTTGGGTCATCGTGTAATGCAACAATACACTGGGGAGAATCTTGAGATTCCTTGGATGGTATACTAGACCACTTGTCAATTATTTTACATGAATGAAGCACAATAATTTATCCCACTCCTAGGATTAATTTACAAATTTATGTGCAATATCATGTCTCAATCTTTAGGCCTAGAAAAAAATTAAGTTCTTTTAAATAATATTTTCATCATGTATATGGTTTTTTGTAAACAATTTATGTTGTACCTTTTCCCTCCAAGCCATGTGCATCAATTTTACTGGAATAAATTTGCAATGTCACATCATATTTTTGGGAGCTAAATGAAGTCATACAAATATGAAATTTCATAGATAAGTAGCACTTATTCTTAAATTTTTTAAATTTTTATTTTTATTTCAATATAGTTAATTTTTTCAAATTTATAATCAACATATATGTGTTGAAAAAAAAAAAACTCCTATTTGAGATAATAGGAAAAACAACAACAATTTGTATTGGTATGATGTGATGTTTTCATTTTTTCAATAGTGGCTTAGTGTGATGGTTAAGTTGTGGTGTTGTTATTCTTTCCATCAAGGTTCAAACCCTACTGGGGTTGTATTGTTGAATGTTTAAATGGGGATGGGGTCCCCTAATTGTAACCTTATTGATTCACTACACTATGTATAAGTTAATTTGGATATATATGCAAAGAAAAATGTGATATGAGAGTATAGTTATTACTAGTTAATAAATCACTAACAAATTAAATTCAATAAGCATTTGACATGTATTTTTGCACTCAATATTCAGATTAATGATCCATATCAAGGAAATCATGAAATTTTTTTGTTTGTATGTCAAGCTCTATGTTGTGGGAAAATAGTTAGTAAAATAGTAAAACATAATTTTTTTAATTCAAATAATAAAATATGAATGAAATGTAATTTCCCTTTTGAGATGAATGGATCAGAATTAAGAATTAGTTTCACTCCAATTTAGATCTACAAAAATTTATAAAATAAAGAAATAGAACAATACAAAAATGACCTCCAAAAACATAAAAATGGAAACCCACCTTTGTGCAATTGATGTAGATTGTTATTTAACATGAATTTACATCCATTTTTCTATCCAAAATATTCAATAATAACTAAGAAAAAACTACAACTTGAATTGAAACTTCTCCTAGTTCTCACACATTTTCACAATAGATAAATAAATAAAATAATAGTCCAACAATAGCCAAGAACAACAATATATGCTGTTATGAACAAAAAAATAAATTTGGAAACAAATCTCTAAACTATACACTCAAATCCTCTATAAAATATTTAACACTTGCTAGAGAAAACAATACAAATTGAAAGCATTAAGGACCAAAACGACCTCTAGATGAGATTTCCTTTAGAGACCCATTGGAATACTACCTTTCATCCTCAATATCCTTGGTTTGTCAACCTTAAAATCTATCTTTATATTAGATAAATTATAATATTTTATCTAATTATTTATTAATTAGATCCTTTAATTTCTTTTTCATTTAAGCTAAACTTAGGCACTTTATTTAAACTAGAGTTTTCTTTTCTAGCTTAAGTTTAGTTGTAGTTGAGCTTATTTTAGCTCCTAGTTTTCTTTACTTTAGGTCTTCTAAATTCATGATTAGGGCATCCTTTGATTTCTATAAATCAAGTCATTCATTCATTGTAATTATATCCCAATTCATTATTATATAATTAATATAGAATTAAATGGATGTTATAGAGCATATTATATTTTCTTGATCTCTTTTGTGTGAAAGGTGTTTTTCTTGTAGATAATTCTTGGATTCTTTGGCTATTTCATCCTCTCCTACATGGTATTAGAACACCATAAATTCAACATGGTATTAGAGTGGTACCTTTGACAATCTCCTGTTTGTATGCTTGAGGCATCTAATCTTGGGTGCATAGTTGGACTAATCGCTGAGTCCCAAATTTTTGCAGAGTTTTTCAGTTGGGCAATTTTTCTAGAGAAAAACTCATAGAAAAAAATCGCAGAGTTTTTCAGAAAAACTCAACGATCTTTTTTTAAAAACTCTCCTGCACTTGTCCTCTTGTGTTAATATGCAAAAAATGGTATTTTTGATCATTGTCTTTTGTTTGCAGCAATTTGGTTTGTGAGTAGAGGAGAAAAAGAGGCTTCCAAGCCCTTGCCACATGATTGAAAAGTATTGGAGGTGAATACAAATGGAGCCACAATCACATCCAGCACAACATTCTACTTCTAGGACTAGACCCCCTAGTTCCTCTCCCTTATTTGTTAGTAGATATGGGAAGATGAAGATGTAATTGTAATGATGTATTTACTTTTAGTTTTATAGAAACCATTTACTATTTTTGTTCCAGCCACCAGCATTCCACACAAGAATGCGATTTTGTACCCACTTTGTGTTTATATATATCTAAACTCAACTTGTTTCTTTTTTGTTCTCATTAATTAACTCATTGAATGCATATTCTCATTGAATTTTGCAAAATAAATGCATTTCTAATTAAATTTAAGCTATTTACATTTTGTATACACAAATTTTTGTTACAAGGAATACCCCAAAATCACCCCTTTTTCTAGATCATACATTAGCACCTGTTCATGCTTTTGGGTTGTGCTAATCAGATTTGGCCTAAGGGCGGGCTTTGTATTCCAATGTATATGGGAAGTGGGAATCTACCCTTGATAACCATTTCCCATATTACACACACACACACACACACACACACACACACACACATTGTACCATCCTACAAAATAAGCATCTATAACTAGATGCTCATTTTAGTCGCATTTTAGTATGTAAGGGTTTCCACATTTATTTGTCACACTTATAATACAAGAAACAAAAGATAAACTATAAGTTCGGTTGTTCCTCCATCTCTTCCTACTTCTCAACTAGTGCTTCGTCATATGCCCCATCTTCCTCAATATATTGGAAAGGAGTATGATTTAGTAGAATAACTCTATGCTACTCTTGCCAAGACATATCTTTGGCAGCATCTTCAAACTTCAGCTACATATCACAAATAATTTCAAAAAGCCTTGAGAAACATAACTGCTGCATCTCTTGTACAAGCTAATATAACTTCAAAATACATGAATGCAACCAATAACAAAGCCCAAATTATATTTTCTTAAGATGAGTTACCTCCTAAAAAAATTCAAGATCAACATGATTCTCTTATGGTTTCTTTTCTTATGAATGGTAATCTTATTCAAAGAACTTTAGTTGATAATGGATATAGTCTTAACATGTGTAGTATTGATTTTTTGTATAAAATTAAGGTGGATATTTCATCAATTAAACCTTATTCTATTAATATCTATTAATTTGATAATGTTTCTAAACAAACCTCAGGTATTATCACTTCATCATGTCATTTCACTATATCTATTAATCATGTCATCTCTCTCTCTCTCTCTCTCTCTCACACACACACACACACACACACACACACACACACACACACACACACACACACTCATAAGAGGAGAAAGGAGTTACATTTCTAGGTTGGTGATTTAGTCATGGTCCACTTGAAGAAAGAACATATGCCCAAGGAGAAGTATACTAAGTTGATGGTGAAGAAAATTGGGCCTTACAAGATCCTTAAGAAGTGTGGTTCAAATGCATACCAAATTGATTTTCCTACTTGCATTCATTTATCTCCTATTTTTAATTTTGCTGACCTCTACGCTTATAAAGGTATTGTAGATGATGCTTTTGTTGCAGGTAAGTCAAGCTCTTAGCCAGAGGAGTTGTTGAAGGATCTTCCTAAGTCACCTAGTTTGGAGATTGAATGCATCTTGGAACAATGGGTGCTCAAACAAACTAGAAGGAAGACTTATTATAAATACCTAGTTCAATGGAATATCAAACCAATGGAGGATGCTATATGGATGACAAAGGAGGCCATTGAGAAAGCAGGGTTCACATTTTCTGAAATCCAACTCAAAGGGATTTGAGTTCTTTTAGTATTGGGTAGCATGGTGTAGGGAACCCAAGTCAAATGTTTCAATTTTGATGTTTTGGTTTTAAATTGTAATAAGTGATATAAGACCTTGCCCTATCCCAGTGTGTGTTTGGTCAATCTTGTGTGGACAAGGATCTTCATGATGTATTTATCAATCAGAAAACTCCTTAGTTTACTATGACTTGGATTAGTTTCATTTAGGAGTTTTCTATGTTTTTAGTCTTTTGTAGGTTGCAAGGGACTTTTCATGGCTTATTCAACATTTTCTATCATTCCTAGATTTTTTGGGTCATTTCCCACTTGTTTGGATGCAATAATAGTAAAATTGGCAAAATGTTGTCAATGTTGTCAAAATGTTGCTCGAGAAACTTTTCAAAAGTTGCTTGAGAAGTTGCATTTCTATTTCCAATGGTCACAACCATCCATGAACTGGTTGGATCAGTTGATAAACTTTTGGGTTGTTTCCCACTTGTTTGGATGCAATAATAGTAAAATTGGCAAAATATTGTCAATGCTGTCAAAATGTTGCTTGAGAAAGTTTTGAAAAGTTTCCCGAGAAGTTGCATTTCTATTTACAATGGTCACAACCATCCATGAACTGGTTGGATCAGTTGAGAAGATTTATTTAGGATGAAGGAAGTTCTGATGGTGGGACTTTTTTTTCTTTTTGGAAGCAAAAAAATTGAAGAATAAACATATTTTTCTAAGAAAACTTGTAGTGTATAGATTTGTATGGATTAAATAACCTGATCAATTTCTATGGTCATGTTGTGTGGTGAATCTAGTCTCTAATGTAGTTGGTTTGACTTAATTTGGAGATTGTTTGTGCAAGTTATAAGCATTTGTTTTCCTGTAGGTCTAAAACCCTTAGAATTTGGGTTTGTAATCAAGATGTCACCCTAAATTGTATTTTCACCAGTAGAATTCAATGACTCTTGGTGAAATGAAAGCTAGAACAATGTATTTTAGGATTCCAAAGGCTCAAGTGTGTGGGAGTTCTTTTGTTAATTCTACTGTGATGCCCTGGGCTAAATATTAGAGATGTATTTAGCCAGTGAAGGACAAAATTGCATGCATCATCACTCAAGGAGAGTTATGGGTCTAGGTTATTGAATGTTTCTAATAATTTGGGGCATGTGGAGGTAACCAAGTGTCTGTACCAAGTCTATGTTGTTAGCTTGTGGTGACTAATCAGGAAATTTTTTTTGAGGCCGACTACTTTTTCGGTTATTTGGGCCGACTACTTATAACTCATTCTAACCCTAAAGCGGAAAAATATTGTATAATATGGCTTAGGGTTAGGGATTTTCATGATGTATGATTTTAGTACTTGCGGCAGAATTGGGCTGTAAGGGATTACGGATTGTAATCAGGTTGTAATCACTGGATAATAATAATATTGGACTCGCTGTTGGTGGACGTAGCCCAGGGATTGGGTGAACCACGTTAAATCTGTGTGTCTTGTGTTCTATTCTGTGTGGTTTATTATTTTTCTGATATTAGTTATATTTGCACATAATTGTTATTTCTGCCTTGTTAATCCTAACAAGTGGTATCAGAGCGAGGTTATTTCGTTCCTTCTTTCATCTATTCTCTGAAGCAGGTCTCACGAGTTAGTGGGAGAGTCTCTCGGTTAAGTGGGAGAAATGGCAGACGAGGGTAGGCTGAAGGTTGATAAGTTTAATGGGCAGAACTTCCAGTTATGGAAGATGCAAATGGAGGATTATCTCTATCAGAAGGATCTATGGCGGCCATTAGAGGGAGTAGCCAAGAAAGAGCAATCAATGTCTCAGGAGGATTGGGATATTTTGGATAGGAAGGCACTGGGGAGTATTCATCTATGCCTGGCACAATCGGTGGCATTCAATATTACTGAAGCAAAGACAGCTAAAGATATGATGGAAACCCTAGCGAAGTTGTATGAAAAGCCTTCAGCTTCAAACAAGGTATTTCTTATGAAGCGTTTATTTAATATGAAAATGGTAGAAGGTGGATCAGTTACTGATCATTTGAATGAGTTTAATACAGTTACAAGTCAATTAACCTCAGTTAAAATTACTTTTGATGAAGAGGTTAGGGCTCTCTTGATTTTGTGTTCTTTGCCAGAAAGCTGGAATGGCTTGGTAATGGCTGTTAGTAATTCTATTTCTGGTTCTAATACCCTAAAGTATGATGATGTTATTGGTGTTATATTGAGTGAGGAAATTCGTAGGAAAAGCTCAAGGGCATCCACATCGGGTAGTGTATCGAACACAGAAAGCAGAGGCAGAACAAGAGATAGAGGAAACAACTCTGGAAATCGTGGGAAATCAAGAGGAAAATCAAAGGGAAAGAGGTCTGAATCTAAAGGGCCAAATGATTGCTGGTACTGTGGAAAACCAGGTCATAAGAAGAAAGATTGTTGGTCTCGGAAGAAAGATCAAGGAGACAAAAATGATGGAAACAAGGAGGCAAATGTGGTAAGTAACAAATCTGAGGAGGATGCTTTGCTCTTGTCCTTAGAAAGTATTGATGATTCATGGGTTTTAGATTCTGGGGCTTCATTTCATGCTACACCCCATAGAAGTTATTTTGTTGATTATGTCCAAGGGGATTTTGGGCTAGTTTATTTGGGAGATAATGAACCTTGTCAGATTGTTGGAAAGGGAAAAATTAAGATTAAGTTGCAAAATGGGAATCATTGGCTACTACAAGAGGTAAGACATGTTCCAAGGCTGAGTAGGAATTTAATTTCAGCAGGGCAACTGGGTGATGAGGGTTGCACAGTTACTTTTAATGATAAAAATTGGAAGGTTTCAAAAGGTTCCTTAGTAGTAGAAAAAGGTGTGAAAGTAGGCACCTTATATCTTTGTACAGGTCATACTGTTCCTTCTACTTTAATTGTTTCAGAAGATAATGAATGTTCAGGAACAGTGGCTGCAGTTGAGCAGGAAGAACATCAAACTGTTGCTGTAGATTCTGACACAGCACTGTGGCACAACAGACTCGGGCACATGAGTGAAAAAGGTATGAAATTACTTCATTCAAAGAAAGTTTTACCTGGTCTGAAATGTGTCAATATGGATTTTTGTGAAAGTTGTGTTTATGGAAAACAAAAGAGAGTTAGTTTTGTGAAGAGTGGGAAGGAAAAGAAAAATGAGAGATTAGAGCTTGTGCATACAGATGTATGGGGACCAGCTCAGGTATCTTCCCTTGGTGGCTCTCTATATTATGTTACATTTATAGATGATGCAACAAGAAAAGTATGGATTTATTTCCTTAGACAGAAATCTGATGTATTTCAAACTTTTAAGAAATGGAAATGCTTGGTTGAGAATGAGACTGGTAAAAAGTTAAAATGTCTCAGATCTGATAATGGTGGTGAGTATTGCAGCACAGAATTTGAAGAATATTGTTCCTCTAATGGTATTCGTAGGCAGAAAACTATACCAAGGACTCCACAAGAAAATGGAGTGGCTGAACGCATGAACAGGACAATAATGGAGCGTGCAAGGAGTATGAGGTTGCATGCTAGGCTGCCCAAAATTATGTGGGTAGAGGTAGTGAACACTGCTATTTATTTAATCAATAGAGGCCCCTCTACTCCTTTGGACTGTGGTATTCCAGAGGAAGCATGGAGTGGTAAGAAGGTGAGTTATTCTTTTCTCAAAACCTTTGGTTGTGAAGCTTTTGCACTTATAGATTCTGAAAATAGAACCAAGCTGGAAGCTAAGTCAAAGAAATGTGTATTTGTTGGGTATGGCATTGATGAATTTGGTTATAGGCTTTGGGATTTTGAAAATCATAAAATTGTAAGAAGCCGGGATGTCATATTCAATGAGAAAGTATTGTACAAAGATCTGTTGCTGCAACATGAGAAGAAAGAAAATGACTATGTAGTACTGGATGATACTCCACAAGTTCATGTTCCAATAGTTCCTTATGCTCCGCAACAACAGCAACAACAAATACCACACACCCCAGTGAGTGTTAGACGGTCAACAAGGCTAAGTAGACCTCCAGAAAGATTTTCTCCATCTTTGTATTCTATTCTGTTAATAGATGCTGGTGAACCTGAATGTTATAATGAAGCTGTGCAGGTGGATACAAAGCTTCAGTGGGAGTCTGCAATGACAGATGAAATGGACTCTTTGCTGAAAAATCAGACATGGGATTTATGTAAGTTACCTGCAGGTAAAAGGGCTTTACAGAATAAATGGGTTTACAGGATCAAAGAAGAGGATGGAGGTACGAAAAGATTTAAAGCTAGATTAGTCGTAAAAGGATTTGCACAGAAACATGGTATTGATTTTGATGAGATATTTTCTCCAGTTGTTAAAATGACTTCTATTCGTACTGTTTTAAGTATCGTGGCTACTGAAGATTTGCATTTAGAGTAGCTTGATGTTAAAACAACCTTTCTTCATGGTGATTTGGATGAAGAAATATATATGGTTCAGCCACAAGGATTTGAGGTCAAGGGTAAGGAGAATTTGGTGTGCAGATTGCAGAAAAGTTTATATGGCTTGAAGCAAGCACCTCGGCAATGGTATATTAAATTTGACACTTTTATGAATGGGCATAGATATAGTCGGTGTCATTCTGACCATTGTGTTTATTTTAAGAGGTTGGATGATGACAGCTACATTATTTTATATTTATATGTTGATGATATGCTTGTAGCTGGGTCTAACATGGATCACATTAAGGGGTTGAAACAACAATTAGCAAAATCTTTTGCTATGAAGGATTTGGGGGCAGCAAAACAAATCCTTGGTATGAAAATTTGTAGAGATAGGAAAAATAGGAAATTGTCTCTATCTCAGGCTGATTATATTGAGAAGGTGTTGCAACGTTTCTCTATGGAAAATGCCAAAGTTGTCAGCACACCTTTGCCTGGTCATTTGAAATTGACTAAGGATATGTGTCCCAAGACACCAGAAGAAGAGACTAAAATGTCTAAGGTACCTTATGCTTCAACTGTAGGGAGCTTAATGTATGCTATGGTATGTACTAGGCCAGATATTGCACACGCAGTGGGAGTCGTTAGCCGTTATATGAGTAACCTTGGTATTGAGCATTGGAATGCAGTCAAATGGATTCTCAGATATTTGAGAGGCACATCCAGTAAGTGTTTACTCTTTGGGGGTTCTACTACTACTGTACAAGGCTATGTTGACTCAGATTTGGTAGGAGATATAGATAGCAGGCGGAGTACTACAGGTTATATATTTACTGTTGGTGGGACAGCAGTGAGTTGGATTTCTCGACTACAAAAGGTGGTTGCTTTATCCACTACAGAGGCAGAGTATGTTGCTGCTACAGAGAAAACCAAGGAGATGATATGGCTTCAATTCTTCATGGAAGAATTGGGACATCCAAAAAAGGATAATTTTCTACATACAGATAGCCAAAGTGCCATTCATCTTGCAAAGAATTCTGCTTTGCACTCAAAGACAAAACACATACAGTTGCGGTACCATTTCATTCGATCAATTTTGGATGATGGACAGTTAAGGCTGGAAAAGATTCATACTGATGATAATCCAGCAGATATGTTTACAAAGGTAGTAACAAGGGAGAAGTTGAACTCATGTTCAGCTTCAGTTGGCCTTCTAGACTGAACAAAATAAAGGAACAGCTGAGTCCAAGGTGGTTCAATCCAGTGGGAGCCTCATGTCATCAGTCTCCAAGTGGGAGGTTTTTAGTATAATGTGGATACTGATCAGTCACCAAGTGGGAGATTGTTAGCTTGTGGTGACTAATCAGGAAATTTTTTTTGAGGCCGACTACTTTTTCAGTTATTTGGGCCGACTACTTATAACTCATTCTAACCCTAAAGCGGAAAAATATTGTATAATATGGCTTAGGGTTAGGGATTTTCATGATGTATGATTTTAGTACTTGCGATAGAATTGGGCTGTAAGGGATTACAGATTGTAATCAGGTTGTAATCACTGGATAATAATAATATTGGACTCGCTGTTGGTGGACGTAGCCCAGGGATTGGGTGAACCACGTTAAATCTGTGTCTTGTGTTCTATTCTGTGTGGTTTATTATTTTTCTGATATTAGTTATATTTGCACATAATTGTTATTTCTGCCTTGTTAATCCTAACATATGTGCCCATGTTGGAACAAACCCATCAAGCCCTAGCTTTACCTGATCAATTAGGCTAGAGAGTCTTTGTGAGAGTTTGGGGGTGCAAGAGTAGATTTGGTGTTTGATACTTTGGGGTTTGTAAGGACCTTATATAAGGATCACAAAACTACATTGAGTTGGCTTGGTCCCATATAACCATTGCATAATTTGTGAGAAGAAACACTACTTGGAGACCTAGTAGAACCAAGGCCTACAACTTGCATTATGTGTTGTGGGTCTTGTAGAGCCTAAAGGATTGTTGAAGTTCCATCCTTAGGAGTATTTTGTGAAGTTACAACCCTCAGTTGAAGTCTGAGACTTGGGTTGAACCAATATTCCATTTTGAGACCCAGTTAAGGAAATTGTCCCTAAAAGCCTTTGAATAGTTGAAACTTGCAGACCAGAAGGGGGTCATTTTTTTATGTTGGAAGGACTCAAAATTGACTTGTAAGGGAGATATAACATCCTATTGAAGGAGTGTAGAAGAGTATTGTGTTGTTGGTATCACTAGACAACTTTGGTAAGGGTTAAACCACAATCTACATTTCTAGCTGTGTACTCTACACCCCCTGCTCTCTCTCTCTCTCTCTCTCACACACACACACACACACACACACACACACACACACACACACACACACACACACACACACACACACTTCCCCACCCCCTCTCCCTCTCACTTCCCCGCCCCCTCTCCCTCCCACTCCCCTCTTTCTCCCTCCCTGGACTCTCTCTCCCACTTTCCCTCCCACTTTCTCCCACCTCTCACTCCCCCTGCCCCTCCCCTCCCCCTCTCACTCACCCTCCCTCTCTCTCACCCCCTCCTCCTCCCTCCCTCTCTCTCTCTCACCCCTCCCAGTCCCCCTCTCTCTCTCTCCTTGCTCCCCCCTCTCACTCCCCCTACCACTCCATCCCTCTCTCTTGACCTCTCCCACTCCCCCTCTCTCTCCTCTCCCACTCCCTCTCTCCCTCTCTCTCTCCCCCCTCCCCCTCCCTCCTCTCACTCTGCCTCTCCCTCCCTCTCTCTCACCCCCTCCCACTTCATCCCCCCTCCCAGTCCCCCTCTATCTCCTGGCTCTCCCTCTCCTCCTCTCACTCCCCCTCCCACTCCCTCCTCTCTCTTGGCCCCTCCTAGTCCCCCTCTCTCCCTCCCCCTCCCCCTCTCTCCCTCTCCCACTCCCACTCCCACTCCCACTCCCTCCTCTCTCTTGGCCCCTCCTCCCACTCCCCCTCTCTCCCTCCCCCTCCCCTCTCTCCCACTCCCACTCCCACTCCCACTCCCACTCCCACTCCCTCTCCCTCTCCCTCTCCCTCTCCCTCTCCACTCGCTCTCTCTCTCTCCACTCCCTCTCCCACTCCCCCTCTCATTCCCCCTTCTTCCCTCTCTCCCTCCCCTCACTCCCCCTCCTCCTCTCCCCCTCTCCCTCTCCCTCTCTCTCCCACTCCCTCTCTCTCGCCCTTGCCCACGCCCACTCCCACTCCCACTCCCCCTCCCCCTCCCTCTCCCTCCCCCTCTCCCTCTCTCCCCCTCTCACTCTCTCCCCCACTCCCACTCCCACTCCCTCTCTCCCTCTCCCCCTCCCCTCCCACTCCCACTCCCCCTCCCTCTCCCCCTCCCTCTCCCTCTCCCTCTCCCTCTCCCTCTCCCTCTCCCTCTCCCTCTCCCACTCCCCTCCCTCTCCCTCACTCCCCCTCCCACTCCCTCTCCCTCACTCCCCCTCCCACTCCCTCCTCCCTCTCCCTCACTCCCCCTCTCCCACTCCCACTTCCCCTCCCTCTCCCTCACTCCCCCTCCTCCCTCCTCCCTCCTCCCTCCCTCTCTCTCTCCCTCACCCACTCCCACTCCCACTCCCCTCTCCCACTCCCACTCCCACTGCCTCTCCTGCTCTCTCCCTCACCCACTCCCACTCCCACTCCCTCTCCCTCTCTCTCCCTCTCGCTCTCGCTCTCTCCCTCACCCACTCCCACTCCCACTCCCTCACCCACTCCCACTCCCTCTCCCTCTCCCTCTCCCTCTCCCTCTCCCTCTCCCTCTCACTCCCTCCTCTCTCTCTCCCCCACTCCCCCTCCTTCACTCCCCCTCTCACTCCCCCTTCCCCCCTCCCTCCTCCCCCTATCTCCCTCTCATTCTCCCTCCCTCTTTCCCTCCCACTCCCCCTCTCACTCCCCCTCTCACTCCCCCACTCCCACTCCCACTCCCCCTCTCCCTCACCCACTCCCACTCCCACTCCCACTCCCTCCCTCTCTCTCGCCCTCACCCACTCCCACTCCCACTCCCACTCTCACTCTCACTCCCCCTCCCTCTCCCTCACTCCCCTTCTCACTCCCTCCTCCCTCCTCTCTCTCCCCCACTCCCCCTCCCACTCCCTCCTCCCTCTCCCTCACTCCCCCTCTCACTCCCCCACTCCCACTCCCATTCCCACTCCCTCACCCACTCCCTCCCTCTCTCTCGCCCTCACCCACTCCCACTCTCACTCCCCCTCCCTCTCCCTCTCCCACTCCCACTCTCACTCCGCCTCCCTCTCCCTCACTTCTCCTCCTCCTCTCACTCCCCCTTCCTCTCCCTCTCCCTCACTCCCCCTCTCACTCCCTCCTCCCTCCTCTCTCTCCCCCACTCCCCCTCTCACTCCCCCACTCCCACTCACACTCCCACTCACACTCACACTCCCTCACTCCCCCTCTCACTCCCTCCTCCCTCCTCTCTCTCCCCCACTCCCCCTCTCACTCCCCCACTCCCACTCCCACTCCCACTCCCCCTCTCCCTCACCCACTCCCACTCCCACTCCCACTCCCACTCCCACTCCCTCCCTCTCTCTCGCCCTCACCCACTCCCACTCCCACTCCCACTCCCACTCTCACTCCCCCTCCCTCTCCCTCGCCCTCACCCACTCCCACTCCCACTCCCACTCCCACTCCCACTCCCCCTCCCTCTCCCTCACTCCCCCTCTCACTCCCTCCTCCCTCCTCTCTCTCCCCCACTCCCCCTCCCACTCCCTCCTCCCTCTCCCACTTCCACTCCCACTCCCCCTCCCCCTCCCCCTTCCTCTCCCTCACTCCCCCTCTCACTCCCCATCCCCTTCCCTCTCACTCCCCCCTCTCACTCCCCCTCCCACTCCCACTCCCACTCTCACTCCCCCTCCCTCTCCCTCACTCCTCCTTCCTCTCCCTCTCCCTCACTCCCCCTCTCACTCCCTCCTCCCTCCTCTCTCTCCCCCACTCCCCCTCTCACTCCCCCACTCCCACTCACACTCCCACTCACACTCACACTCACACTCCCCCTCTCACTCCCTCCTCCCTCCTCTCTCACCCCCACTCCCCCTCTCACTCCCCCACTCCCACTCACACTCCCACTCACACTCACACTCACACTCCCCCTCACCCACTCCCACTCCCACTCCCACTCCCACTCCCACCCTCTCTCTCGCCCTCACCCACTCCCACTCCCACTCCCACTCCCACTCCCACTCCCACTCCCACTCCCACTCCCCCTCCCTCTCCCTCTCCCTCACTCCCCCTCTCACTCCCTCCTCCCTCCTCTCTCTCCCCCACTCCCCCTCCCACTCCCTCCTCCCTCTCCCTCACTCCCCCTCCCACTTCCACTCCCACTCCCCCTCCCCCTCCCCCTTCCTCTCCCTCACTCCCCCTCTCACTCCCCCTCCCACTACCCATCCCCTTCCCTCCTCCCCCTATCTCCCTCTCATTCTCCCTCCCTCTTTCCCTCCCACTCCCTCCTCCCTCTCCCCCACCCCCACTCCCCCTCTCACTCCCCCTCCCTTCCCCTCCTCCCTCCTCCCCCTATCTCCCTCCCCTTCCCCCTCACTCTTTCCCGCTCCCTCCCCCACTCCCCCTCTCATTCCCCCTTCTTCCCTCTCCCTACCTCTCTCCCTCCCCTCCCTCTCCCTCTCCCTCTCCCTCTCCCCCTCTCACTCCCCCTCTCACTCCCCCTCCTTCCTCCCACTCCCCTTCCCTCCTCCCTCTCTCTTGCCCTCTCCCACTCCCTCTCCCCCTTCCCCTCTCCCTCTCCCCCTCTCACTCTCCCCCTCCCACTCCCCCCTTCTTCCCCTCTCATTCTCCCTTCTTCCTTCTCCCTCCCTCTCTCCCTCCCCTCACTTCCCCTCCCCCTCTCACTCCCCCTCCTTCCTCCCTCTCCCCCTCATTCTCTCTCCCCTCTCCCCCCCCCCCACAACTCTCTCCCCCTCCTACTCCCTCTCCCTCCCCCACACACTTCACATAAACAATAAGTGGATACCAAGGTGGAATACACTAAACAAAATGAACTCTAAAGTTGAAATAAATAAATTGATCCCAAACTTATTTTGAATACATAAAAAAAGAAATAAAAGTTTATTCAATTTTAAACAAACAAATTGAACAAAATATAAGGCAATAAATATATAACAAAACTATGGTCGATGGGTTTGGTGTCGCTGCTAACAAATGCAATATAGATGGAATCTGACAAATCTATGCTATGGTTGATGGGTTTGGTGTCGCTGCAAACAAATGCAATACCCACTTATCTTAAGAGACAATTCAAATGAAGAATCCAGCATGGGAATGAGCGTGTCGATCAGTCGCTCCAGTCGAACCACCAAACTGGGTTTCAGTCTACCTGCTCAATACCCAAATATGGTGGTCGCAGGAAATCAAGGTCGACGAGAAGACAGAGGAAGCGGAGTTACAGAGAGAAAATATGTCCTCAAAATCTTCAACAAAGACAATGCCAGAGTTTTATCAGCGTAAAATCTGGAGAAGAAGCTCTTAGGGTCGTGGAAGATGGAGTTCGGTGGCGTAGCATGGTGGCCAAATTTATTCGAACATTTATTAACTTCAAGATTATCCTATCTTAAGAATCTCGCGTAGCATCTCGACATTTAAACATTTATTAACTTCAAGATTATCCTATCAAGTTTATTAATAAATGTTTTTCATTGGTCACCAAATGGAATTTCAAAATAGAGTAAAGTGGGTATATTTCCTTCCATTGGGATTCAGGGTCGTGGAAGATGGAGTTCAGTGGCGTTCAAGCATCCATCCACATTCGAACAAGATTCAGAAGGATCTACAGAGACATTTTTCAGGAAAGCAGGGGACTTTTACCGCAGGACTGGGCGGGCTTGGAAGCGTGTTTATCGCCGCCATTGCTTTTGGTTGCGACATCGACTGTGCTGCGAATGTGCAGAAAGCCTCATCGCCTCCATTGCTAAGTCACAGGGAACGAGTTATCTGAGATGGTTTGGGAATGTGTGGGAAGAAGTTAGAGCGACAACAAGAAATGGTAGTGCTGAGGATGAAACGGGTCACAATAAAGAAGAAGAAAATGGTGGAGGCAGGGAAAGATTGCGTTGGATCACTGTTGTGTGCAGAGACAGGGGAGCACTTTACCTTCCTCATTATCACATACTAAATTTAGCCCTATTGCGAATTAAAAGGGTAATCAAATGGAAATTTACATTCTTAAAAATTTCATAAAAACAGAAGAATAAGATCCCAACATGGTTATGTTAAACTGCACAAATGATTGAATCCCCGTTGTCTTTAGGGGGGTATGCAATATGCATGCCCAATGTCTAAGTTCTTAATCTCATACCTAACATTCAATAACAGAGAACCTGTTAAACATATTTGAATTGATATATCCAACCTGTTAAACATATTTCACTCAGTATATGATTATATTATCTCATAAAAAACTTCACAACAGGAACCTTATAAGACAAATCAATTATATTTGAAGTTAAAAATCTTATCTCAAGCTTATTTTGAAGCATTAGCGTCCTTGGCATTGTCAATCAGCTCTGCAAGAGCACCAAAAGGCCATTCATATCTTCCTTAATGAAGTTTCAAGTAATTTCTAAATACCTCAAGAAAATGACTTCCATTCATCGCCATGACTTGCGTTCTTTAATGGCTTCCATTCATCACAAGCGTTTTCAATGTCATTAGCAGCCATGAAAAGCTTCATCGCCAATGCATTGCCACCTTCAGCTTCACTCACATACCCTATGACTGAATCATCACTGGTTGTCCTACCAATTTACCATTAAAAGCCAATCTGAAAAAAAGAAAAAGAAAAATAATACGCTCTGCTTGGCATTCGCACCGGAACTGTAAATAAATACCTAGATGAGATCAAGCTTTTTATAACGGTAATATAAAAAAAAACAAGACCGTTAGATCAAGCTTTTTTTAACGGTAATATAAAAAAAAACAAGACCGTTCGATCAAGTTTTTTTCTCAACGGTAATATTTTTAAAAAAAGAAAAATAAAATAAAATCAACACCAGCGTTTGAATTCAGAATAATCTTTAAATGTGGGATAGTCATTTAAGGAATGACAACTAATATTTGTATTCTTTACATGCTTATAATTAATTAAGTTAAGTTTGTAATTTATATATAAATTTTATTTTATTTTAATTTTTTAATAAAAATATATTTATCAATAATTTTCATTTAAATAGTATAATTTGTATATTTGTATATTAATTAATGTAATTATTTGAATGCTACATAGTAATTTTAGGAATGAGAGTGAGAGTATGTTTTTGTTCTTTACATGTCTATAATTAGTTAAGTCATTTTTGTAACTTATATATAACTTTCATTTCATTTTATTTTAATTTAAAAATAAAATATATTTATCAATAATTTTTACTTAGATAATAGTTAATAGTAATTTATAAAAATAATTAATAGACCATTAGATAAAATCAAGTTTTTTTTTTCTCAACGGTAATATTAAAAAAAATAAAGAAAAACAATAAAAAACCAAGATCGTTACATAATAGATAGTCATTTAAGAAATGACGGATAATATTTGTATTCTTTGCATGCTTATAATTAATTAAGTAAGTTTGTAATTTATATATAAATTTTATTTTATTTTACTTTAAAAAAATACATTTATTAATAATTTTCACTTCGATAGTATAATTCATATATTTCTATATCAATTAGTATAATCATTTGAATGCTACATAGTCATTTAAGGAATGCGAGTGCGAGTATGTTTTTGTTCTTTACATGTCTATAATTAATTAAGTCATTTTTGTAACTTATATATAAATTCTATTTTATTTTATTTTAACTTAAAAAATAAAATACATTTATCAATAATTTTCGCTAAGATAATATTTAATAGTAATTCATAAAAATAATTATTTAAAAATATATAAAAATATTTAGATAATTTATAATAGATTTTTGAGTATAATATTTCAAATGAAATGCAAGCAAGCTATAAATTACTTTTCTTCTAATCTCTATGTTATATGAAAAATATGCAAAAAAATTTTTAAAAATACATGTTTAACTAGCTAGTTATATTCATCTCAATAACTAACCTTGAATGAGTACGAAAGAAACCAAATATTTTAGTAACACTTTTTTAAAGAGAATATTAAAATTAGTTGAACGAAAAAGAATGTGTGGGTATTTGAATGTTGAAAGACAAGCCTAAAAATGGGATATGTGAATTTGAGTCATTAGAGTTGAACAACATTCCTAGACAAAAGGTTGTTAGGGAATTTACGAGAGTTCATTCTCTATGTGATAATTATTCAAGAATTTAAGTTATTTATGGAAGGCATGGATAACATTGCTCCCAAGCTCTGGTGGAGGGTCAATGGAAAGTTCATTGGTGTCCAAGGAAATTCTATAGGGATTGCTTTACTATGAGGTCTTCATAAGATCATCCCTTGTAGGTGGATTTATAATAGGTATTCTCTTTCAATGATCACTTCTAGTTTTGACAATAGAGAAATACTATTATTGACAAATGTTTATTCTCCAACTAACTTTGTTGGAAATACTAGATTTACAAATCACACTAGATATGTGAGATCTTTTAATTCTCTCCGGCCTTAGATTTTGGTGGGAGATTTTAATGCAATCACAAGTTTGGAGGAGAAAATGAGAGGAATTGAAAGGCTTGATTCATCCTCATATTTTCTTAAGAGAATATTATCCTTATGCATTTGGTTAATGTTAATCCATGGAACACTGAGTTCACTTGGTGCAATAGGAGGTGTAGAGAAGATTCTATTGTTGTTAATATGTTTATTTTGTCATTGATGTCAAACTGAGCCATCTTCTATTGTCAAAATGCTCCATAATTTGGTTTGAAAGTATTTTGTGGTAAACCGATGGAATGTTCATGATCCAAAACCTATCTTGACAATAATCATTACCATTTCCATTGTACATATTTTTGTTTGGGACAAGTTTTTGGTCCTGACCTATTTGTTAGTTCTAGATATTATTGATGGACTAGCTATGCATGTTATGATCTTTTGTGGGCTGATTAGTATTTTGGAATATGGTTGCAATAAATAAAATTACACGCTCTATCTATTTTGGTTAACATGTATTAATTTAGATTCTACTTCACATTTTACTATACTTTTATGGTTGACTCAATTTTTTTTTTGAAAAAGGAAAAAAGGTATAAGCCAACTCAGTCCTATTTTTAAAAAGAAAAAAAAATGTATATATTTGGGTTATGGTTGGAAAAATATTTTTACTAAGTATTATTTTTTAGCAAAAAAAGGAAGATTCTAGAGGATCCATATTTTTCAAATATGGGTTGAAGATTCTAGAGGATCCATATTTTTCAAATATGGGTTGAATCAATATCGAGATTAGAGTGTTGTGTACCTAGATGAATTATTCATTTTAATTCAAACTACTCTATACTATGTAATGAATCTTTTGTTGTAAGCAATATGTCTCTAACATTAAAGCCATTTTATTATATATATTTTTTATCTTGCTACTTTGGCAGTGAGCCATTTGTAGAAAGTTTTGAGTAATGAGATCATGTTCTATAATTGTCCCATGTATGTATAGTGAAGTATTTTCATGAGTTAATTCTCTCCATGGTTTTTCCTAGTTGGGTTTTCCACACATAAAATTATGGAATTATTATCTTTTTGGATCCTCTAATTGCATGACTTAAATTGAATGTTTAACCTTGTTGATTAATTTCTTAAGAGGAGAAAGATTTTTTGTAGGCTAATTCACCCCCCTTCTCGCAACATTTGGAGTTTGTTCGATAGGTATTGGAGAAAGGTTCCTCTACTTTAAGCTTAATTGCTTGAGGTTGATTTAGAAGTCCTGTACACCATGTTTGAAGAAAACCTAAATGTTGTGGATGATTGTGGTAATTTCCCTTGGGATGAGGATGTTGAAGTTGAAACTGCTCTGGAAAAAGAGTTGAAATCTACTCTAGATGATCTGAATGCTACCAAATTTAAACTAAAGAAGGTTAAAGAAAAAATTATATTTCAAAAAAATCTTCTAGAAGATGCAAAAGGGGAGATTGAAGATTTTGATAAAAATTTAAAAGACAAGTATGATGTTTTCTCCAAACTTGAAGAGGAATTGTACAAACTAAAAAATGAACTAGCAAAAGCCAATGTAAAGATTGAAAAAGGGTTAAAACTGAAAGGTGGAAAGGAAGTTCTTGATGTTGTTCTAAGTTCACAAAGACATAATTGTGAAAACGTAGGTATGGATTTGAATATGACAACAAATAAAATTACAAGGTTCAATTTTTTTTTGAATATTTTCATCCTCTGTCAACATAGAGGTTCATCTTTAAAGGTAACCGTTAGTTTTGCAAACAATTTGGACATAAAGCTACACTGTGTAAAAATAATATAAAATGAATTCAATTAATGTAAGATATTATATTGTAAAAAGTTTGGTCATAAGGTTGATGAATGTAGAGGAAATCAATCTTAGTTTAAATGAAAATAGCTTTTTTATGGCACTTGTTATGCATGCAATAAGGTTGTCCACACAAAGAATTAGCATGAAGATCCATCTATAGATCTAGAAGCAGAACAAGCCAAGGAAGTTATCAAAAAGGACCGATTTGTTACAATTGCAATAAGATTGGTCATATTGAAAAATATTGTAGAAGCAACTCTAAAATAACTAGTACTTTGATGAAGATAGTAGATATCAACAAAGAAAAATAAGAAAATTTGGGTCAAGAAATAAAATCAAAATATGTTCATTGAATTTGATATAGAACCTTCTTCTAAAAAGAAATTAGATGAATTGACATCCTTCGTTGGTCCAAAACTCTCTTCTGGTGTCATTACTCCTACTAACGATTAGTCCAAAACTATGGACAAAGGGGTAGTACTATGAAGTCTAAATTTTTAACTCCCCAAAACTTAAGATGGTAGATGATGAGTTTTCTAGAAGATATCAAACAGTCTTTTTGTTCCAAATTGTGTTAGTCAAAAAGAGAATGTGGAACTGGTGAAAAGCTAATTCTAAAAACCTAAAAAGGTTGCAATTAATGCAAAAGGATATATTATGGGCTTTCTCACTTATTTCATCAATTCATGATCGTTTGAATCTAAGAAGGAGATGATTCAGAGTGCAAGTTGAGAAGAGTATTTGTCCAGTGTAGTTTGTAAGTTTAATTCTCTCTTAAAGACCCTTATAGTGTATAATGATTCCTATGGATGTTGATTGTTCTTTGAAATTGAATTCTAAATTGAAGATGTATCCATTCATGGTGGTCATTAGTGACAAAGAAAGTGCATTTTCTAAGGTTCATCATGGGTGTCTGCACACTAGAGATTCTTCATGCTTACATACATGTAAAATTTGAAGAGGTTACAAGTCATCTAAACTTTCATGACTTATGGAAAAAGTTACTAAAAAATTATTACTTAAGGAGGAATATGCAAACTTGAGGAAAAAGGGTTTAACTATTTGGAATTCTCCCCGATCTTTATCAGACAATGTTAATCGGGATAAGATTATTATCAGCCATATTTATAGAGATACCATGTATTTAGACAAACCCTATCTCATTTCTAAAGATTCCCTAAAAAATCTTACTGGACTTTGTGATAAGGAGATATTCTAGATAAACACTATGAAAAATGATACCGTTATTGATCTTATTGGCTTTAGATTTGATAGAAGAGCTATGAAAATTGAAGACATTTTCAACCGTAGGGTAAAATTAGTAGCAAAATATACAACATAAAATTTTTTCTTTTAGAGCAGAGAGGGTAGTGTGTTAACTATGGTTATTTACACTATGTTTTAGATTGTTGTAGCAAATGAAAACTTTGACCTTTTTCAAATGTTATATGACCAATTGATAGAAAATGTGGAAAAGACTAGAAATAGAAAATATCCATTTAAATTTGGATCTTTAATAATTTGTCTTGAGTTTATTTGTTTTAAATGAACTATGGGGGAAAAAGAATGCCTTGTGGGAGAAATATTCTTTGATTGGTTAATAGATAGGGAAATATTTTAGAAAACTCAAAAGGATGTGAGTTCATTCAAGAAGACCATTTAGGGTTGGTTTGTTGTTTTTCAAGTCAAATGTAGGAAGGATATAGATTTTCTTACAATCTTGTAAGAAAATATAAGGTCTCATTTGTTTTTGTAGTAAGTCAAGACAATTTCTTTATTATTGAAATTGGTCCCAAAATTGAATGGATTCCATAATTACCATATTAAGTATTAGATGAGATGATATAAAGTAATATTCAATTTGTATAGAAATTACCATTGGATCCTGAAGGACAAAAACATGGGATTATTGATAATATTGAAGAAAAAATATGGCAAGAAAATAATAACAAAACCTTTGCTAAAAGGATGAGGACCATGTTCATGAAAATGAGACTAGTTGACAAAGCTAAAGAATACGACAATTGGAAGCCTCTAATTTCCTTACTTTCTTGGCCTATTGAGCCCTCTATTTCTGATGATAGTGTTCTAGAAGAAAAAGAAAGTGGTCATAGGAAGACAAAAAAGCTCACAAGGTACAATACGATTATGAGAAAAGCTCAAAAGAAGAAAAAGAAAATGATAAGTACATAATTAGACCTAGAAAAAAGAAATCCATTGTTACTATTGTTGTTGGTGACAAATCCATTGCTAAAAGTGATTTGAAGAGAGGAGGAAGGTCCTCTAATAAAAGGAAGAAGTTAGAACTTAAGCCTCGAAAAGGAAAAAATAATTTGTAAGTTTCATTAATGCTTTCTTTGTTACCCAGTAATTATAATTTATGGTTCTATGAATACGATAATGTTGATAAAATTGATAAATTGATCATGGAAATATTTGTTATTATATATTTAAGCATGTTCAATAAATCTCTTAAAGAAATATGAGCAAAAAATCCTAGAGAATTTTTTGATATTCTTATGGCTAAAAGAAGAGATGCAATAATAAAAGAATTGAATATTAGGAGGGTAAAAGTACAAAGGTGTGTCACACTTTTATAAAGGAAAAGGTCAACAACACACAAAAATTTTAACTTTAATTACATAAAAATGGCATTTATGTTTAAAATTTAGAGATGATGTAAACTAATGAAATGTGTAAAAGTGGATGAAGTTTATGGCTATAATTTTTTAAATTTTTTTTGAACAAGAATTCACGTAGTTTTTAAAATTTTTAAGTCCATTTTTTACTTGCTGAAAAATGCTGAAAAATGAGGGTCTTGTCCGCACCAAAAAATTATATGCAAATAATCTCTTTTTCCTTTGATTTCAAAATATGTCATAGATAAAATGTATAGCTAGTGCAGAAAAGAAGAAAAATTAGTTTTCAATGTATATTTTCTCTGTTATAACAACTCAAAGTTGAACATACCTGAAATCGACAGTTTTCATCTCGCGTCAAATTTCCCCTATCAAATCTACACCATTCAGAAAATAAATTACACACTTTTGAAGATAACTCTCTCCTCTAGTGTTAAATATAAATTTTCAATTTTTTTGATAAGCTTTACTATTTTTTTCTATTTTTGAAGCATCTTGTTCTCGAATGTTAAAATACCTACTTGTAGTATTTTGAAATTATAATATATTAGATCTAATTAAAATACTATAAAAATTATATGATGATAATCTTGATTCTGTGCTCTGAAAAAGGGTATTTTTATATTTGTAAAAAACTATCATTAAAAAGAGTAAGAGTTATTGAAACGTCGCTTTTCTGAAATAATTTTATTTCTTTAGTAATTGTTATAAAACATGTATTTAATAGATATTTCCAATTGGAAAAGGTGAAGAACTTATCTAACTTAGCTACAATGAATCTAGCTAGACCATATGTTTGACAAACAATAATTTTAGTTAGAAATACTCAAATTCAGCTATGCTGATAAGTTGTCCTGAAACGTGACACAACTTTGTGCTTTTACCCAGGAGTATTGTATTTGATAGGGATTGTCACTCTTTATCTTGAGAAGAAGTGTAATTCCCCACCAAGGAACCCTTGGAACAAAGGGTTAAATATGCACTTACAAAAAACAATTGAATCATGGAATGAACATCATGCAATAGTGTGCATCACATAGCCATAAGAGAATGCAAGATACTACAAGAAAGAAATGTTGGAAAGTGGTCAACACATGCATGCATATGCACATGTAGACACATGCACATATAGAATGTTATCATTTATGGTAACACTTATCAGACTTATGATCACACATATTATGAATATGTTTGTATGCACGATGAAGGAGAAATGCCTAAGTCCACAGACTGATCCTGTGACCTAGTCTGACAGAAAAGTGTAGTGAACTTTACAGGAGCCTCATTAAGACATATGATCTTGGTTACATGCCTATAAGACACAAATGAACATGTGTGTAAGGTTGCACACGTTAATATTATGGTATCAAAGAAATATGTTCAGTTGATTGGATGCGAAGACAATAAACATATTATAACTTGTTGGCAATCACTAAGGATGACTTTGTGAGTGATTGGAAAGATATTTTTGGATGCACTCTTGGATCTAAGGCCAAATGAGGATGGTAATAAAGTGTGAAAATGCACATTAAATAATATGTTTCTTAGCTAGAGTAATGCCGACTAGCTCTTTCAAAATATACCTCCAGCAAGGTATAAGTATACAAACACTTTGGTAAAAGTGAGAGAGGATAATGTGAAGAAAATAGATGGATGCATACTATGAAGGCATCTGAGAGACAGAGAAGAGGTCAAGGAAAAGGAGAACAAGAGGATTTCTTCAAGGAATACTTTGCTAACTCTTTGTATTTAGACAACATATTGATTGTAAGTGTTGTTGCAACTTTTATACACCTTTAGCAAGGTGATTGCCTCTAATAGGGCTGGACTTATAGCAGGGTCGATTCATTAATTGGGATCACATTGTAAAAGACTCCTAACATAGTCTATCCTTTAATCAAGACCTGCCTATTGTAATACTCAGCTCCTAATAGGGTCAAAACTCTTAACATGGTTATTATACCTATAGTGGAGATATTTGTGGGTACCATCCCCACCGGAGTTTTTTCCTTAACAAGGTTTCCTCGAAAAAAAATATGGTGTTATGAGTTCTTCTATGTTTGTCTATGTTGCATGGTTACTTATTTTATGCTACATAAATATATATTATTTAAAGTAGATTAAGAAGTCCAAGAATAATCTAAAGTACTATAACACTGATTCACCCCCCCTCTTAGTGTTACCAAATCCTAACAATTGGTATCAGAGCCTTAGGACCCTAAAAGAAAAGCTTAACAACTTTGGGGAGATCGAGATGGATTTGGAAAAATTGAAGAAAAAATATGAAATGGCCTTGGAAGATGTGGATATTGCTAATGCAGATAGAGTGAATGTGAAGTATAAATTAAGAAAGACAGATGATTTCATCAATAAGTTAAAGCAACAACTTAAGCATGAGAGAAAATTAAGAGACAATCTCATGGAATCATAGACCAAGGAGCTATCAGATCAAGATTTGATTGAGAACTAATGTTGGAAACTATAATTGAAGCAATTGTTGTATTGTCATTGATGTCAAACCTTAACTGCTAAGATTGTTGCTACTTAGGAAAGTACTATATCTATTTGATTGATGAGAAGGGAATAGGCAAGGCTGGTAACAATAGCACCTAAGGAAAGGTTGAGTTATCTTGGTATTACAAGGAGTACTTGATTATGTTGCACAATGATGAGACTATGTATTGTTTATCTTAGTAAGAATGAAGACTAAACTAGTAGGCTTAACCGAGCAAAAGAGGAGAAATCTAGTTTAAGCCGAGTGATGTTAGTGTCGACCGAGTTAGTGTGTGCTGAGCAAAATCGGTATTGACCAAACATCAGTTAATTGTAGAGGAAGATAGTGTTAGCCGAGGAAATAGTTTTTAGTATTGACCGAGCTTTCTAGTATAGACCGAGAAGTTGAACATATTATTGACCGAGCATCAGTATTTTTATATTTGAAGGGAATTTAGATATTCGGCCGACATCATTGAATTCTTGGATTATGTAAAACGTGTTGACTTTATTTATTGATTGTATGGAAGCATTTAATGCACTGTAAAACATTTTATTGTAAATCTAAATAAGAGATTTGAGATGTTTCTAGAAAAGAAGTCGAAGAACATAAAGTGGGTAGATTCAATGAATCTGACCTAATCCTAAGATCTATGAAGGAGATTAAGCGGAAAAAGATGTATTGACCTAAATGGAATTGTATTTAGGGAACCTAAGCATGGAGGCTAAAATACATAGAGGATACTAGAGGTGTTATTGATTGTCTAAGCAGAGAAGGCTAAAGGAGAAGTGTTATGATTGCTTGAGGAGAATACCGAGCAGATCAGTGATGGAGATGACAAAGTTTCACAATTAGTAAGCTAGTATATGTGTAGGGAATTGGATCTGATATTTGCAAAGTGAGTTGTATGTTTTTCAGATCATTATTACTGCTACTTTATAACCATTGTAACAGTCAAAATCTTTTTAACAGAGGTTGACCTAATAGTTGTATGCACCCAAAAATGGTCACCTAGACTTTGGGCCCCATTTATTTGATTTATCAACCCTGAATCAGTTTTATCAATAATCAATATTTTCAACAATATCAATCTCTTGATCAAATCCTAATTTCGATCATATATTAGATTTTTATCCTATGGGCTAATCATTTATCCTAAGTCTTTATTTGATTAAAAGGAATATTTCCTCCCCTTTTGATTAAATAAAAAGCCCCCTTTTTCATCTTATCCTAAGTTGCACAAATAAAGCACTATTCCTATTTTATAAAAAGAAGAAAACACTTTTTGTCTCATATGGACATAAAGTCAACTCCTATTTTTCTATTGGAGGATACTTGTGCACATAGATTGCTCCTCTTTCAGGCTCCACCGCTGATTAAGACTTTTTGCCTCTTAATCTTCATGGTCCATTTCTTTGCATTTCTTATAAAAGGAGAGCTCTCTCCTTCATTTGCATATACCATGTTTTTATGCTAATGTTATGCTGCAGGTTTTAGGTGCATTTGGAGTTTTTGAAGATATTGAAGACTTGCTTCATTTCATTACATCATTTAGTTACATATTTCCTTTGCTTAGTTTGCATAATCATGGCATTCATAGTATAGATTTTCTTTTATGCAATAGAGTAAGCTCACATAGTCTAAATAGGAGGCATTGTAACACTTGCTATTTCCTTTCATAGATTAGTTGCATTGTACTTTCATTTCCATAGCTTAGATTGCATTCTCATATAACTTGCATTGCATCTTCATAGTGATTCTTGGAGATATTGGCATTGTTGCCCTTGTCTTCATTGTGAATCTCTCATTGTATGGTTGACTAGCAAGGTCACAAGCTTGTAGCTCTAGCTGAGAGCAAACACATCATAGTCCCTTGCAACTCCATGCATAGAGAGCTATGAGCCGCTTTGTGAGGCCTCATTCTTGAGCAACCTTGCATGTAATGGTTCATAGAAGTGCACCATTTTAGTGTGTACATTTCTAGCACCCACCGTGGGGCAGAGTAGATAGGCTTTGTCCTTCTTTTTTTGCATTTTTGTCATTTTTTGTCAATTTTTTGACAAGTTTTTAGCGTAATTTTTATTCTCTGGTTTTCTGTCTCAGAATATCGCATGATACTTCTTAGTATATCACGTGATATACCTTTGTATGTGCATGTGATACTTTGTATATCGGAAGTATTGCTTGACTATAGTAGAGAATATCGCCTGGTCTCGGGTGAAGTATCGCCTGGCAAAGGGCGAAGTATCACACTGACTGAAGAGTATCGCCTGGTATAGTGCGAAGTATCATGCGATATTGGTGTTTGGACTGTGTTTGTACCTGACAGTGAGCTATTTTTGAGCTATTTTATCTATCTTGCAAGTTTTGGGTTCTTAGCTATCTTTTTGAAATTTTTTAAAATTTTTAGCGTTTTCAAATCCGTGCCACTCTGGAAAATGGGTGCCCATTCTTTTTTTTGAAATTTTGCAAATGGTATCAAAAGTTTAAGTGTGATATATCATTGGAAAGGTCTTTCTAAGCCTAATCCAACCATGATGGTTTCATTTTTAGATTTTATCATTTGATCAGTTATTTTTGCAGATTATCTAATTTTTCATGTACTAATCATTGGTAGATTTTGGATTTTGCTTCTCCTAACTCTTGTTGGTCTAACAAGTTGTGGTTATAGGTGCCTCTTGCTTGAATATTTTGTCAAAATCGCATGTCAAAGAGGGCTACTAATAATTTTTGTAGGGCTGCCCAAGAATAAAAACAAAAAAAAAATCTTGCTTGTTTATTTGCTTTCCTTTTAAGTGTGGCAAAAACTAGTTGTTTCATTTATTAGGCACTTAAGATCTTGTTGTAAGAATTCTTGGGTGGTAGGAGAAGTATGCTCTTCACCATTTTGGTGAACCAGAAAATCTTGACCCATCTTTGAATTTTGAAAACAAGAGGGTAAATGAACTTTGCTTGGTGTGTTTGGGAGAGATTCTTGAGATAGGGGAGTATGCTCTTCACCCTTGTGGTGAACCAAAAACCTTGAACCTCAAGAGTTGATCCATTTTTTGTTTAGTTGTTAGAATCCTTTAGCGGGCCTGCTCTTGAGCAATCAAGAGGAACGACCCAAGTGGGGACAAGCTAATACCGAGCTATTCCAACCCACTATAATCTCAAGGCTATCAAGGACAAAAAACCTTGGTAGACATAACACTTGTCTTCGCTTGATGTGAGTAGCTCATGGGATTGCGACCATGGGGAAAACATTGAGCAAGAATGCTTAAGGTACTCTTGAGGCCGCGAGGTCTTAGTCCTTTATGAGGAGCAAGAGGGGTGTTATGAACGGAAGCCCTTATTAAGAACCATTAGATAGAAGCCACCTTATTTAGCCACTTATCTTCTTAGTGAAAGGATTGATCCAAGTGGTTTACCCGGATCACCTTAAGATACTCACCATATGTGTCCCTTTGGTTGTGTCGTTTGACACTTCCACGACAAAGCCAATATCTCTTGTGGGTAACCACTTGGCGTGAGGCAAGGGGGCATTTGTGGGCTAAGTTGGTAAGTATTGAGCCTTGTCTTGTAGGTAGATATTGCTTGAAGTGTCTTCGATTGTGTGATACCAGTGTAAACGTTCTCAACATATATACAATCGGTAGCATTCATAGGGTGCAATTTTATTTTTGATATCATAAGTGTTTGTCTTGGCAAGGTTGCTTTTGCCTTTGTTTCAAGTGTTTGAAGACATGTTTGATCCTCTACTATTTGCAAACCTGTCCAAATGCTGTTAAATTTGTGATTGACATCAGATATTTTCACCCTAACATTCAGAAAATCCAAAATTAGACCTTAAAAACTCAAAATTTTGCACAAATTGGTCAAGATCAACATCAGTATCACATTAGCCAAAGAGAAATATCACATTAGAAGGTTGTTCTTGGTGAGAAAATTTATCTCTAGAATTGTGAGCTACATTCTTGGAAAATTCTCATACTCTTATTGTCCAAATAATTTTCATTTAATCTCAATTTCAATTATCTTTTGGCCTAGTCCAACCTCCTGATTCAAAAGTGTAAGGGTAGTCACCCTTTGATTTGAAGCACCTCTTTGATAGTGTTGGTAAAGCCCCTTCTTCTATCTTTTCATTTCTCTTTGGACAATAGAGAACTTTGATTATCCTAGTTTGGTGTTGACATTTTGTGAGGTCATCCTATTACCAAGGGTCTTCTATTTTCAGTTTTCCTTGGTCAGTCCAGATCTTAGATCCTAGGTGTTGTCATGTCGCTCAACATCTCAATGAACATTATGGTATCAATTGCACAAGATGGCTCTTAGTCTTCTTCTTTCTTCTCCATTTCCCATGTTCTTCTAAAGTCTTCTATTCCCATGGGAAATTCTTCTTCTTCTTCTTGATTCTTTTTCTCCTACTATCTAGTTTGCATTCCTCTATTTTTCTATCATTCCTATGCTTGATTTCTCCTCTTTTGGAACCATGAATCTTGACTATCTGGTTTTGGAACCTTTATTAGGAATAGATGATCTTGAGCTCATTGACATATTCAAAAAGTGTTGTTCCTCCAAAATTCTCATGAGTGATGAATTTATAGCAAAAATAAAAGAAAGGATGATTAAATCAGATGCCTTTGCTAGAATCATAAACATGATCATATCACGATCTTCTTCTTCCAAACATTCTTCATCATCTAAATCTTCTCATTCTTCTTCACCTTCCAAGTCTTATCATGACTCTTCCAGACATCATTCTCATTCTTCATCTTCTAAGTCTTATCATGATTCTTCTAAACACTATTCACATTCTTCATCTTCCAAATCTTATCATGACTCTTCTAAACATTATTTGCATTCTTCATTATCCAAGTCCTCTTCCTACACTAAGTCTTCAATTTCCTCTTCTTCACGATCTTGTTCTTCTTCTACTTCTCCCAAGAGTCTTACTTCTCTTCAGAAGACATACCATAAAGAGCAACATGATAGTCCTTGTGATGTCTCTTCCACAAAGAGTGACACACCTACCTTTGATGACTATGATGACTATGATAATGGACATTGTAGCAATACTTATGGCACCTCTGTTCCTAAGAGTCCTCCTCGTTGTGTGCTTAGGCTTACTAAAGGGTCATCCTATTGGATAGATTGTGATGGTGATCCATATGATTAAGATTTTGAAAGAAACTTTGATGAGTTTTGTGAACAATACCTTGATTATAATCCAGCTACCACTGTTGAGGAATATAAAATGCACCGTGCTGATTTGAAACATAAATATTATAAGAATCCTTCCTCTAAGAACATTCATGCTGAAAATAAAGATGACACTCTCAAGCAAGATCATATTAATGTTGAACCTTTGTCTTGTGATGGTTCCCTTCCATTCGCCACTTCCTCCAATACCCACACACTTCCTAAAGCTTCTGAGTCATCCAAATCTTTCACAAATCCTTCATCCAACAAAGATCCTAAGGCTTTCCATGCGGTTCCCTATAGTTATTCTCAAGAGCCACCTCTTAAAGATACTCAAGCTAACCTTCACTTGGATGTGAATACTTCCAATAATGCTAAACCTAAAGAGCCTAAGCTTTCATGCGCTATAATGCCTATTTCAGCTAGTCTTTAACCATCTTTTCCAAAGTCTTTCATACAATTCCAACATGCTTCCTTGTCGATAGAAGTGGCTCCATGTCAAGAGGACTCTAAAAATGATAAAGAAAAGAATATAAATAAAGATCAAGATCAAGAACCCTCCATATCATCCAATTCTCTTCATGATGTATCTCCTCCATTGCATGGTTCTTTTGATCCTCTACACTCTTCCGCATTCATTCCACCATCTCCTAAGCAAGATCAAGCTACTACTTACACTGTTGAGCTTATTGATAATCAAAATAACCTTACTACACTCACATTTTTCAAAGATGATACTTCCATTAAGGTTATTAAAAATGGTGTTGTTACTTCCAATATTGAGCCTATTGAAAATCAAGAAAAAAATGATGCGCTTATGCTATCCAAAGATCCTTGTCAAGGTCAAAGTATTCCATCTTCTTGTTCTACCTCTCCATGTTCATTTCCACTTTCTTCTCTTCCTAAATCTTTGCAAGCTACGAATGATCCTGTCAAAGAAGTTGCTCCTATTCAAGATGTGCATGATTTTGTTGAAAAATCTAATGCTCACTCTAAAGATGCTAATGTCCTTGGTTGTCATATAGATGTTGATGAACTTATTGATTATCCTTGTGTGTCTTCCACATCCATCCTTGGACCTCCTCCACCAATACTAAGGGTTTCACGTCTTCCTTCCATTTTGGGTCCTTATGTCCCTTCACTTTCCCCTCCTAACTCTCCTAATTCGTCATCCATCTTGGGTCCTTACGTCCCTCCATCTCATATCTTTCCTCAAGATCAACATAGATGCATACCCTTGAATCCTTTTCATCCACCTACCCATCTAAACCAGTCATATTCTTCTTCTTCTTACACAAGTCCCAAGTCTTTTGGAAGTAACTTGAATGTTCAATACAAGAAAAAGAAACAATATAAGAATCCATCTAAAAAAAAAGATCACCATGTCTCCTCTAATCGACATGGGGGCATAAAGTCAAAAGAGATATCTAAGAAGAAAACTACAAGACAAGTATGGGTTCCAAAATCCATCATTCAAGATATTCTCTCTAAGACATCAAAAGAAAATAAAAAGCCTAAGGCTATATGGATTCCAAAGTCTCTCTTGAAAGAGTCTAATGTTGAACAAAAAGTGAAATTGACATTCAAGCTTCCAAAGGCTTCCACTTCATCTTTTTCCAAAAACATTCTTCCATTCCATGTGCCTGAACCACAACCTCTGCTAAACATTTTCTATATTCCCTCTCGTATTCCTCCATTCACATTTGAGAATTATAACAAGCACACCAATCCTCTTTTCGAAGATTCAGATAGCAATAATGAACCAGAATATGGTTCGCACTTGGACTAGAATATGGTTCATGTTCCCTCCATCCTCTCGCCACCCTTCAAGGTGTGTATTGATGTTGATCTTACCTTTCTTTCCATCTACCTTTTCACATTCCTTCCATTAATTATCCTTCTACCTTCTATCATTTTTTTTCATTTGCCTATTCCTTCTGCGTCTTCTTTTCCCCTTCAGCATCTTTGAGCATGTCATTTTGAATCCTTAGCATATCATGGTTTATCCTTTCAAGGAGCATTATCTGAAAAGCTTTCCTTCTTCCAAAAAAATAGAAAATTCAAAAAAATAGAAAAAAAAAAAAAGAAAAAAAATTTGAAAATGTGCCATGGTGAAAACCTGGAAACAGGCGCCTTGGTAGCAAAAAATCCAAAAAAAAGAAAAAAGAAAAAATTGCAATAAATCCAAGTGGTGAAAACCTGGAAACAGGCCTACTTGAGGCCTTTGCACCCCTATTTGTTACCATGCGCTCTCGACACTTAGCCTTTCTCCATCATGCCTTAACCTTGTTGCCTTAGTCTGGAATTGGTCTTTATCTTTGTCTAAGGGGCATAAATGTTAGCATTGGTCCTTTAGGTGCGTTTGTCTCTTGGGGCATTTCACAACAGGTGTTTTTCAACACCACCCCAAATAGTGTTTTTCAACACTACCCTTGCATCAAGTGTTTCTTAACACTTATCAGATGTCTTACCCAATAGTCTAGTATGATGCGACGTTGCTCATTTGCAAATGTGATACTCAGAGTCTGACTCTATGACCAACACACACACACTTAAACAATCACTTGTTGAGATATGTTGACTTTATTGTTCTTTGTGTGCTGTCTATGAGGATTTCTTTGATGAGTGGTCTCTCCCTGAGAAGTTTTCAATGATGCATAGCTAGAAGACTGAGGGTATGAGTACATGTTTTCTTTCTTTATCTGCTTGTGGGTATATTTTGTTGGTCCTAACTGTCATGAGCATTTATGCTGGTCTTACTTGACCCTATGGATTGATAAAGTATTATCCTTGACTGTTTTGCGAGTGCATGCTTCTAGCTATCCTGATTTTCATGTGTCTTGATACAAGCATAATCTCGCCATATCAAACTTAGGTAATCTCACTGCATTAGTCATCTTGACCTACATGTCTTTGATGCCTAGGTGGGATTTCCACATTTCTATCTGATAAAGATCATATTCATATCCACATAGTTATGCTAGTGTGCATTGTATGATCTTACGACGCTACCAATAACGTTCGATGATGATAATTAGATGTCTATAGGCATTGTGACCTTGCAAGTCAACCAATTTCATAGTAGCTTGCATTTTTAGGTTCATGATTGGTTTAGTTTTGCACTTTGCATATGGAGAGAGCTCTCCTTTTCATCTCACATGGACCTGTTGGTCAACTGTGCTCATTTTCTGATTCTTCTTGATCATATCTTTCATTTCTGATCTTTCATATCACATCATTTTCTATCCATTTTCGGACTCGAAATCAAAATCCAAGTCGTGTTTCAAAATTTTTTCCCCTTCTTCTGAGCAGTTGACTGACCTTTTGAGGCATAATTTGATTTTTGTTGGAATTTCTTCCTTTTCATGTCTCTCAATTTTCTAGTCTTTCATTCGCCCTATCTCTTTTCTTCTAGCTCATCGCTGGGGCATGTTTCATTGCCTAATGGTTATCCTGTTATCATTTACCTTCGATTGTGATTTCCTTATGATTTGATCAACCTTATCGATTTTGTTGTTCCTCTTCATCTGATTTTGATTTTGATTCCGAGGGGGCAGTATCTATGGGATTCTCATCCTTGATTTCCTTGATTTTCCTGATTCGGACATCTTTTGTGAGCTGTCGCTCAAATTTGAGATTCTTATCTCTTACTTTGAATGTGATCCCGAATCGACCTCATGTTCAAAGGCCTTTGTTTATGCTTTGTTCGGGTGTGATCCCGAATCAACCTCACATCTGAGTTGTCTTGTGATCCCAGATCGATCTCACATTTCAATTCTTCTTTGACTGCATGTGTTCCCAGATCGATCACACATTAGTCAAAGAGGGGAAAATGTATGCACCCAAAAATGGTCGCCTAGACTTTGGGCCCCATTTATTTGATTTATCAACCCTGAATCATTTTGATCAATAATCAATATTTTCAACATTATCAATTTCTTGATTAAATCTTAAATTCGATCATATATTGGATTTTTATCCTTGGGCTAACCATTTATCCTAAGTCTTTATTTCATTAAAAGGAATATTTCCTCCCCTTTTAATTAAATAAAAAGTCCCACTTTTCCTCTTATCCTAAGTTGCACAAATAAAGCACTATTCCTATTTTATAAAAAGAAGAAAACACTTTTTGTCTCATATGGACATAAAGTCAACTCCTATTTTTCTATTGGAGGATACTTGTGCACATGGATTGCTCCTCTTTCAGGCTCCACCGCTGATTAAGACTTTTTGCCTCTTAATCTCCATGGTCCATTTCTTTGCATTTCTTATAAAAGGAGAGCTCTCTCCTTCATTTGCATATACCATGTTTTTATGCTAATGTTATGCTACATGTTTTAGGTGCATTTGGAGCTTTTGAGGATATTGAAGACTTGTTGCTTTCATCATTTAGTTGCATATTTTCTTTCTTAGTTGCATGATAATGGCATTCTTAGTATAGATTTCCTTCTATGCAATAGAATAAGCTCACATAGTTTAAATAGGAAGCATTGTAATCCATTGCTATTTCCTTTCATAGATTAGTTGCATTGTACTTTCATTTTCATAGCTTAGATTGCATTCTCATATAGCTTGCATTGCATCTTCATAGTGATTCTTGGAGATATTGGCATTGTTGCCCTTGTCTTCACTTGAATCTCTCATTGTGTGGTGGACTAGCAAAGTCACAAGCTTGTAGCTCTAGCTGAGAGAAAATACATCATAGTCCCTTGCAACTCCATGCATAGAGAGCTATGAGCCGCTTTGTGAGGCCTCATTCTTGAGCAACCTTGCATGTAATGGTTCATAGAAGTGCACCATTTTAGTGTGTACAACAGTCATATGTTAAATCCTTTGAACAGGGTTGCATTCTAATGGAATGTATGTAAGTCCTATAACAAGGCGCACTTTTAATAGAGTGGTTTAAATCCTTTAACTAGGTCACACCTAGCAGTGTGTATTGTAACCTTTGACAGGGTTGGATTTTAACCGAGCTCACTTCAAAAGAGTGAAAATAATAATAGCATGTTACAAATTAGTTTTTCCCAAATTGGGTTTCCACTATAAATCCTGGTGTCAAATACTTGTGTGAATGTTTTGGTTTGAACATTTATGTTTTTTACAAGTTAGATACAGCTGGGTAGTGGACTGCAATGTTATATGTTTCTATTATGGAATCAGTAATGATCAAGTAGCTGTTGGTTGTTAGATCTGATTTGTTGAAGTGTTTGAAGTTTGATTTTATACATCTGGACTTGAGAACAACTGATTCACCCCCCCCTCTCTGTTGTTCTAAATCATATTAACAATTGGTATCAGAGCTGTGGTGCTTACTGTTGATAGAGAACAAGTTTGAAGGTACTTGAAGCAAATGATCAGGATGTATAAGGAGGTACTGAAGTTGAATAAGGAGAACTTTCCTACATGGAAAAGTTTGATGAAGCTGCATCTGGCTGGCATTGGAGATTCTACAAGATATTATATTGAGCATGAGTATACCACACCTATTGCACCCTTGACTGTCAAAGAAATGAAAGCTAAGTAATAACATAACCAAGCAATGTTGGAGATTGCATCTACCCTAAGTTATCTAGAATTTGAAGACATAAAGGACTACACAACTACTAAGGAAATGTGGGACACCCTTGCAACTATCTATGGTAGTGACATAAATGTGTTAAGAACAAAAGCTGAGAGCCTAACAGGTAAATTTGATGAAATGAGAATGCAAGAAGGTGAGAATATTGCACAATATTGTGGTAGAATAAAAGAAGTTGTAAATGCTATTAGAGG
This sequence comes from Chamaecyparis obtusa, assembly GCA_027943335.1. Classification (NCBI taxonomy): domain Eukaryota; kingdom Viridiplantae; phylum Streptophyta; class Pinopsida; order Cupressales; family Cupressaceae; genus Chamaecyparis; species Chamaecyparis obtusa. Next base: position 32,108 of record BSBK01006354.1, on the reverse strand, counting down.
AGAAAATGGAACTATTGATGACGAAACTATAATTGGAAAAGTATTGAGAACTCTTCATCCTATTTATGCTGTCAAAATTATAGCAATTCAAGAATCTAGATGTAACCCTAACAATACTCTTACTTTGGAAAGTTTGGTCAGCAATCTTACTGCTTTTAAACTTTCTAACCATGATAACTTCACTGTTGGTAGTATTGGTAATGTTGAATCTTCTTTTAAGTCACAAATGGTTTTGAGCAAGTCAAAGAAGGAAAAAGAGAAATGCATAAGTGAAAGTGAAAGTGAAAGTGAAAGTGACAGTGACACATCTGATGAAGAACTTGAGAATCTAGAAGCTTTTATGGCTAGAAGACTAAGAAGGGGAAAAGGAAAATACAAAGGTAAACTTCCTATTATATGTTTTTCATGTAATAAAGTTGGTCATATAACTACTAGATGTCTTGACATGAATGATAAGGATGAAGAAAGAGATAACAAGCACAAAGACAGAAGGGATGACAATAGCTACCGAAGGTACAAGGACTACAAAGAAAAAGGTAAGAAATCTTGTTACATTGCTGAAGAAGAGACTGACACTGATGGTGATGATTTTGAAATTGAAGTTGTCTATGTTGCAATGAAAGATGAGTCTGATGAGGATGATAAAACTGTATTGATTTCCTATGTGAACAAGAATGATAAATGGATTATTGACAGTGGTTGTTCACATCACATGACTGGTGACAAGAGTAAGTTTGATACCTTACATCATTATAGAGGTAAAAGTGTAAAATTTGGTAATGATGCACCATGTCCTATTTGAGGAAAATGATTGATTAAGATGACTGATAAGATCTCTTGTGAAAATGAATATTGGGTTAAGGGTCTTAATTATAATTTGCTAAGTGTTGCACAACTTAATAGTAGTGGTTATTGAGTGGAATTTTATCACAAAAATGCTAAAATATTTGATGCCACTGGTGAACTGATTGGAAGTGGAGAACATACTAGAGGTAATTTGTTCTATCTTGACCTATCTAAAGGAACTTGTATGATTGCACAACTTGATGATATTTTGTTATGGCATAAGAGGCTATGTCATGTTAACTTTGATAATCTGGTAGAGATTAGTAAGAAAAAGAAAAGTGAGAGGTCTACCTAGATTGAAGAAACTTGAGAATGTGATGTGCAAAGAATGTCAGTTAGGAAAGATGACAAAGTCAAGTTTCAAGAGAAAAAATTTTACTTCTGAGAATACTTTAGATTTGGTTCATACTGACCTTTTTGGACCTATGGGTATACAAAGCTACTATGGTGCTAGATACTTTTTTTTTTTTTTTGATGATCATACTAGGATGATGCATGTAATGTTCTTAAAAGAAAAATCTAATGCTTTTCAATATTTTAAGTGGTATTTGGCTAAGGTTGAAAAGGAGACAGGAAGAAACCTGAAGTGTTTGAGATTTGACTGAGGTGGAGAATTTATATCCAATGAGTTTAATCTATTTTGCAATGATAGAGGGATCAAAAGATAGATGTCTACACCTAGAACTCCTCCACAGAACAACATAGTAGAAAGAAGAAACATATCTATCTTGGATTGTGCAAGGACATTGTTGATTGAGAAGAATGTGGCACATAAATAATGGAAGGAAGTTGTAAGTACAACTCTTGACACTCTTAACTGAGTACAAATAAAGAAAGGTACAAATCTGACACCTTGTGAGTTATGGTATGGGTTTGCACTGAATGTAAAATACTTTAGAATCTTTGGAAGTAAGTGCTACATACTAAAGGACAATAAGAATGGTAAATTTGATGCTAAAAGTGATGAAGGTGTATTCCTAGGCTATTCCACAAAAAGTAAAAGCTTATAAGTGTTTGAACTCTAACACTAACAAAATTGTGGAAAGTGTGAATGTCAAGATTGATGAGTATGCAGAAAGAAATGAAGCTGATAGTAAAAGAGAACTAGATGATTACAAATCTTTTGTGTATATAGAGGAAGAAGAGGCAAGTGATAGACTTGCACCTAATGCTGAGTCTTGGGTAAGCAATGCCGAGCATCAGGAACACACTGCCGAGCATTAGGAAAATAGTGCTGAGAGAGAAGAAGAACCTGTCGAGTGGCAATAAGTTGCTAACGAGTATCAGGATGAGATTGCTGAGCATTTAGAAGCTGACTCTAACAATCTTATTGGGGAATTTGATGAATTAGAGGAAAGGAGAGATGAACCTATTTAGGAAAAATATGTGAGGAGACATCATAAGCTTGAACAGATAATTGGAGATAAAGATACTGGAGTTCTGACCAGAAGCAAGACAAAGGATCCAACATGTTTACTATGTGAATTTGAGCCTAAGACAAAAAAGGAGGCATTGGAGAATGAAGATTGGATACAAGCAATGAATGAAGAGATAACCAAATAGAGAAGAATGATACTTGGACTCTAGTATCGAGACCTAAAAATAAAAATTGTCATAGGAACAAAGTCGGTATTTTGAAATAAGTTGAATGAGCATGGTGAAATCACTAGAAACAAAGCTAGGCTGGTATGCAAAGGCTATGCACAAGAAGAAGGAATAGATTATGGGGAGACATTTTCCCCTATAGCTAGATTGGAAGGAGTAAGAACTCTGCTTGTATATGCTACTTATAATGATTTCAAGGTATACCAAATGGATGTCAAGTCTGCATTTTTGAATGGTATATTAAAAGAAGAAGTTTATATTGAACAACTTGAAGGATTTGTTGATCCAAATAGAAGACACATGGTTTGCAAACTGATCAAAGCAGAATATGGATTAAAGCAAGCTCCCAGAGCATGGTATGAGAGATTGCATAACTACTTAATACATATTGGATTTTCAAGGACAAATGATACACGCAATCTGTACATGAAAGATGAAGAAGGTAAAGAAATCTTGTTGGAAAAGATTTTTGCTGATGATATTATTTTTGGTGGACAAGATGCCTTGTGTAAGAGATTTTCACATGAAATGCAAACTGAATTTGAAATGAGCATGTTTGGCGAGATCAAATTTTTTGTTGGTTTACAAGTATATCTTGAATGGAGAAAGGAATTTTCATTACATAGTCTAAATATATTCATGAGATACTGAAAACTTTTGGAATGGAAGATTCTAGACCAGTGAGTACTCCTATGGCTACTGGACAAAATTTATCTAAAAATGATGATGCTGCAGAAGTAAACTAGACTTTGTACAGATCTATGATTGGAAAACTATAGTATGATGTACACAGTAGACCAGATATTGCAATAGCTTTTGGCATTGTGGCAAGATTCTTTGCCGATCCTAAGGAAAAACACATGATGGCTATGAAGAGAATAATGAGATACTTGAAAGGAATTGCTGATTATGGGCTATATTACAAGAAGGATGAAAGATTTGAACTGAGAGTTTACACAGATGCTGATTGGGTAGGAAATGTAGATGACAGAAAGAGTACTAGTGGTGGAGCTTTCTTTCTTGGACAGAGATTAGTTTCCTGGACAAGCAAGAAACAAAATTGCATTTCCCAATCTACTACTAAAGCCAAGTATGTTGCTACTACTGTGAACTATTCAAACTTGGTATGGATAAAGCAATTGTTGATGGGTATGAAGGAAGAAATCACTGAACTAGTTGTCATTTTCTGTGACAACAAAAGTGCTATCAACATCTCTAAGAATCCAGTGATACACACAAAGACCAAACACATTACAATCAAGTATCATTACTTGAGAGAAATGGTACAAGATAAAGAGGTCCGAATGGAGTATGTGAATACAAAGGAATAATTAGTAGACATATTCACTAAGGCTTTACCTAGAGAAGCACATGAATATCTGAGAATTCAATTAGGGGTCCTTCCCCTAATTGAGGCTGCCTAGTCAAGCTAGGAGCACTGCATCAAATGTACTACAAAATAATATTTGACAAGTTGATGCAGAAGAAGGTCACACTTTAGGAGTAGCCTAGAGTTGTGAAAAGAAGAGAAAAGACAAGAATCAATCATAAGCAAGATGACAGAGGGAGAAACATTGAACTAAATAGATGATATCTACATCTAGAGGATGTATGTTTTAGTTTCTGCTTTGGCATTTTTGTCAAAGAGGGAGATGAATAGAGATGATAATCACATGATAGAGATGATAAGAAATGTAACCTGAGGAAGATGAACAGAGATAAAGGATCAGGATAGAGGGAGATTTGATATTTTTGGACGGTCACATAAGCGAGGCTAATCAATGCTGAATCAGAATGAAGCTAAGGATATTACAAATATTTCTGATGGACAGATAAGTTTTTGGATTGGTTGGTAATCCATGTGTTATTCATGTGATATCATATGGTGTTTCCATCAATGCCAAAGAGGGAGATTGTTGGAAACTGCAATTGAAGCAATTGTTGTATTGTCATTGATGTCAAACCTTAATTGGTAAGACTGTTGCTACTTAGGAAATTACTATATCTATTTGATTGATGAGAAGGGAATAGGAAAGGCTGGTAACAATAGCACCTAAGGAAAGGTTGAGTTATCTTGGTATTACAATGAGTACTTGATTATGTTGCACAATGATGAGACAATGTATTGTTTATCTTAGTAAGAATGAAGACTAAACTGGTAGGCTTAACCAAGGAAAAGAGGAGAAATCTAGTTTAAGCCGAGTGATGTTAGTGTTGACCGAGTTAGTGTATGTCGAGAAAAATTAGTGTTGACCGAACATCAGTTAATTGTTGAGGAAGATAGTGTTAGCCTGAAATAGTTTTTAGTATTGACCAAGCTTTCTAGTATAGACCGAGAAGTTGAACATATTATTGACTGAGCGTTAGTATTTTTATATTTGAAGGGAATTTAGATTTCTGATCGACATCGTTGAATTCTTGGATTATGTAAAATGTGTTGAATTTATTTATTGATTGTATGGAAGCATTTAATGCACTACCAAATGTTTTATTGTAAATCTTTAAGAGATTTGAGATGTTTCTAGAAAAGAAGTTGAAGAACATAAAGTGGGTAGATTCGATAAATCTGACCTAACCCTAAGATCTACAAAGGACATCAAGTGGAAAATGATGTATTGACCTAGAAATGGAATTGTATTTAGGGAACCTAAGCATGGAGGCTGAAATACACAGAGGATACTAGAGGTGTTATTGATTGTCTAAGCAGAGAAGGATGAAGGAGAAGTGTTATGATTACTTGAGGAGAATACCGAGTAGATCAGTGATGGAGATGGAAAACTTTCACAGTTAGTAAGCCAATATATGTGTATGGAATTGGATCTGATATTTACAAAGTGATTTGTATGTTTTTCAGATCATTACTACTACTACTTTATAACCATTGTAACTATCAAAATCCTTTTAACAGAGGTTGACCTAACAGTCATATGTTAAATCCTTTGAACAAGGTTGCATTCTAATGGAATGTATGTAAGTCCTATAACAAGGCACACTTTTAATAGAGTGGTTTAAATCCTTTAACCGGGTCACACCTAACAGTGTGTATTGTAACCTTTGACAGGGTTGGCTTTTAACTGAGCTCACTTCAGAAGAGTGAAAATAATAACTTAGCATGTTACAAAGTGGTTTTTCCCAAATTGGGTTTCCACTATAAATCCTGGTGTCAAATACTTGTGTGAATGTTTTGGTTTGAACATTTATGTGTTTTACAAGTTAGATACAGCTGGGTAGTGGACTGCAATGTTATATGTTTCTATTATGGAATCAGTAATGGTCGAGTAGCTGTTGGTTGTTAGATCTGATTTGTTGAAGTGTTTAAAGTTTGTTTTTATACTTATGGACCTGAGAACAACTGATTCAGCCCCCCTCTCTATTGTTCTAAATCATATTAACAACTAAGACATGAAAAGGATTCCCCGAAGGATGAATTGGATATCACAAAATTGAACCTAATGAAAGAACTTGATTCTGGAAGAAAAGAAAAAGAAAAGTTGTAGAATGAACTATCAAATACAAGGGCACTAGGATGTAGACATTGGAGAATGAATTGAGTACACTAAAAAAAGTATGACAAAGTAGAAAGATACTGTATCAACATTATTGGTGAACTTGATCAAACCAAAGGTTGTATAGAAAAAATTCATGAGAGAAGAAAGAAATTGGATGAGTAAATTGACATGCAAAAGCCTATTGGAGACATGACATGAGTAGGATTTAATGACAATCCTAATCAGAAGAAAGATAGAATTGTGGTGAATCTTGAGTCACCTAAGATGTCAGATTCTAAGGTTGTGATAACAGAACCTCAGATACCTCCTTTTAGGGACAATGACAAGGATTGGAGTCACAAAGATCAATCAAAGAAACTAATTGAAAAAGTTATTCCTAAGTCCAAATTTACTGGCTTTTTCTTTAATTGTTATTTGTATGGATACAAGATAAGAGAATGTGGAAAAACTTATATGAGGTCTAGCAAACCCACATATGATCACTTGAATGATTTAATTAAAAAATAGAAAGAGAAAAGTTTGAATGAGGAAAATATTGAAAAAGGTGAATGCAGTAAAGATGTAGAGCATAAACAATCTGAGGATATGGAAACATGTAAAACAAATGATATTACACAAGAAACTATTTATAATTGCAGTAAGGATGAAGTCAACAACTTAGTAGAAGAAGTAAAGAAACCTATTTCCAGACCTAGAAAGATTATATGTTATAAATACAATAACTTTGGCCACCATTTCCAAGCATTGCAAATTGCAAATTGCTTACAGCCAATTGAAGCCCAAGAAGAAGGTGACATGTTTCAAGTGTAACAATGATGGACATGTTGCGAAGTACTATATATTTAAAGGACCAGTAAAAGAAAAAGAAATAAAAGTAGAAGAGGAACAAGCAAAGGAAAATGAAAAGGAAACAAAAAAGCAAGAGGAACAAAAATAGGAAGAAAAAGAAATAGAAAATGCAAAGGAACAAGAAAAAGAAAAAGAAACAAAAGTAGAAGAGGAACAAGCAAAGGAAAAGGAAAAGGAAACAAAAAAGCAAGAGGAACAACCAAAAGGATTGTCTATCGCTCTTTTTTCTACACCTAATTTATTGGCAAGTGGCTCTCAATCACTTCCAACCAATTTGGAGGACATGGATGTTATAGACCTAATGCAGTGGTTAGTGCTTTCTTTCGCTAAAGAAAAAGAAAAATCAGAGAAGAAATCTGACAAGACCTCATAAACAATCCACCGGGCAACACAAATATTAAGTAAACTTTTGACTACGCCTCCTATACATAATGAGGATCCCATAGGTAGTTTGGATAATGTTTAAAGTATAATAGAACAAAATTTTGATACTTTAGAAGATGCAGCCAGAATAAAAGTAGCAGAAGATTTCAAAAGATCAAGGATGGAAGACACTCTAGATGAGATCAAAGATGATCTTAATACATTGACTACCACTTAAAAGGAAATAAAATCCCTTCTTAAGGATGAACATGAACTATTTAGATTTTTCATGACTTTGCACAAGAATATATAGAATATATCAAAAATTATAGCTCAGGATGAAGAAGTTTTGGCAAAAATCTCTGAGGATTTTGAAAATAAGAAAATATTGGATATAAATAAGGAGACAAACAAGATACTAGAAAAAATCCACACTCTTCAGTTAGAAAAGGATAGAATTCAGAAGAGATTTTCAGAGCTGAGAAGCTTCTTGAATCCCAAGCTCAGTGTCTTGGAGAGTACTCAAGAAGATCTTCAGCTTGGTCTAAAAATATTCCAGGAACTAATACCTAAGGATGTAGAGGAGGAAAACAAGGCCACATTTGGTTTAAATGGGCTAATTTAGGTTGTAGAAGCCATTAAGACAGCTTGGGATGTAGATATGTAGATTTTGAAATCCAACTATAGGGATGTGCTATAGGAAATTTAGTTGTGATCCTGAACATCTTTAATTTTATTATTTTGGTAGCTATTTCAGACATTTTTGGCACCCTTTTCCATTGATGTTAAAGGGGGATAGATAGAGAAAAAAACATGTAATGTAAAATGAAAACATAAATATAAGAAAGGTTTTCTCTAAAGGCTATGTGTCAAAATTTTATGTATTTCATTTATGTCAATATTTCCTTTTACATTTTTGTCTTGATGTTGTACTTAGTAATTTTTTCACTTAGTGTTTCCATCAATGCCAAAGGGGGAGATTATTGGAAAGTGGTCAACACATGCACACATATGCACATGTAGACACATGCACATATGGAATGTTGTCATTTATGGAAACACTTATTAGACTTATGATCACACATATTTATATGAATATGTTTGTATGCAGTTGATGAAGGAAAAATGCCCAAGTCCACAGACTGTTCCCGTGACCCAGTTTGACAGAAAAGTGTAGCGAACTTTACAGGAGCCTCGTTAAGACATGAGATCTTGGTTACATGCCTATAAGACACAAATGAATACATGTGTAAGGTCGCACACATTAATATTATTGTATCGAAGAGACATGTTCAGTCGATTGGATGCAAAGACAATAAGCATAGTATAACTTGTTGGCAATCACTAGGGCCGACTTTATGAGCGAATGGAAAGATATTTTTGGATGTTCTCTTGGATCTAAGGCTGACTAAGGATGGTAATGAAGCATGCTAATGCACATTAAATAATATGTTTCTTAGCTAGAGTAATACTGACTAGCTCTTTCAAAATATACCTCCAACAAGGTATACGTATGTGTAGACACTTTGAGAGGATGTGGAGAAAATATATGTATGTGTACTATGAAGGCATCTGAGAGATAGAGAAAATATCAAGGAAAAGGAGAACAAGAGGAATTCTTCAAGGAATACTTTGTTAACTCTTTGTATTCAGACAATAGATTGATTGTAAGTGTTGTTGCACCTTTTATACACCTTTAATAGGGTGATTGCCTCTAATAAGGTTGGACTTCTAGCAGGCTCGATTCCTTAATTGGGACCACATTGTAAAAGACTCCTAAAAGGGGTTGTCCTTTAATCAGGTTCTTCCTTTTATAATACTCAGATCCTGACAGGGTCAAAAATCTTAATAAGGTTATTGTACCTATAGTGTAAATATTTGTGGGTACCATCCCCACTGAGGTTTTCCCTTAACATGGTTTCCTCGAAAATAAATATGGTCTTATGAGTTCTTCTATGTTTGTCTATGTTGCATGGTTACTTATTTTATGCTACATCTTTATATGTTGTTTAAAGAAGATTAAGAAGTCAAAGAATAATATAAAGGATTGTAACACTGATTCACCCCCCCTCTCAGTGTTACCAAATCCTAACAAGAGAATATAACATTATTGTCACACAATCACACACAAATGAAACACTAAACCAACACTTATAAATGTTCCAAGACAATTTGATACCATACTGAAAATGGAGAACATACATTCACATCAATGTCTAACAAGGATTTGGACAACAAACATGAATTATAGGAGGCAAAACCAGTAAGATACCATGACTATATAAAGAAAAGAGTAATCCATCCTCAAAATCCACCTAATTGAGGTTCATTTTAAGCCCAAATCAAATGTTCCTACCATAACATACAATTTAATTTCCAATTAACCATAAACATAACAATACAACAAGAAATAATCCTCAAACATTTGAGCACAAGTGGAAGACTCAAGATTGCAATTAGATCACTATAAGGGAATCATGTTGAAGAAAACATGTTGATTCTTAAAATTTGACCTAGTCTTAAATTTTGTAAAAAGCCTCAAAATCTAGAATCTTTATTTCAAATCCTATGAAGCTAAAACTACTCTCAAACATCCTAAAAGTATTACATAAAATGTAACTTAAATTATAAGAAAGGACTTATACTTAAATGTTACATTTAATGTATTGCCTGGATCCTAAATTCATACTATTATGGCTTAGAAGATATCCAGAGGATAGAGCGTATCCAAAATTGAAATTAGATTTCCAAGCAATCCTTGGGAAGTACTCTTTGTTTAAATGTGACATTTCATATGCAATATAGAATAAGTCAAAAGTGATGCAAAACAAGTCAAATGCAATGTTTTTCAAGTCAAATGTGATGAAACACTAGTTAAATGCAATGAAAAAACTCTCAAATTTGATGAAATAATTCCAAAATATGATACATTGCCTCACGACTGGTAAAAGTCAAGTTTGATTAAGCTATAATGTGAGGTCAATCTAGGTTCTAACATAAAGGAGGATTGCTGACACCAATGTATGACTAAAATAAAAGTCTTCTCCACATCGGGGACTACCTAATTGATACATATTAAGGTAAAAGTAACTCAATCTATTAATAAAGATAAGAATAGAGAAACTAATCTACTAGCATAAACAACAAAGCATGAATATAAATGATCCACCATGAACAAGAGGTGAAGATACCATGGAAAAATCAATACCCGATGTCTCTATGTTTGGAGGAAGACCATCACCTATACATTGGTTCCCAGCTGTGGTAAAGTACGATGCCACCCTACTATGTGGAAGCCTCAAGCCCACCCCACCATGCTCGTGAAGATAGTAACCCAACTATAAACATAAGGAAAATACAATAGAAAGGAGTGGCTAACACACATGCTAAGAAGATCCATAATCTCATAGCATGACACAAAGGTCAAAAGCAATACAAATATACAAAATAAAATAATACACAGAGAAAACTAAACATGTGACCAATGTCCCAAGCAGAATCATAAAACCACATATCACAACTCATCAATATGCTACTCACTACTAATGGAAATAGACACGAGAGTACCAACCATAGGGAGTACCCATGCCTGCATGGGTCATTCCTGACATCTGGGCTCAAGTACCATCTACCATTTACATGGGTCTCTCATGACATCTGGGGATTAAATGGTTTCACTTCTTGCATAGTTCAATCCTAACATCTAGGGGTACACATAGTTTCCACTTCTTACACACGTCAAAACTGACATCCGAGGATACCAATTAATAATGATTAGTGTTTAAAACCTAATTTTTTTTTATCATGTTATCACTTTCTAACAAAATTCTTACACAACTTATGCAACCACTTATGGACCAGGGTCTACGTAAGGAGCTACTCCCCATGCCTACTCAACATACCTAGTCCTATGACTCAACATCACAAGATGAAGACCAAACAATAATCTTGTCTACTTGATCAACGTAAGGAAATAGGAAAATATCTTCTTCTACTTGTCCCATACCAAGGACGAAAATAAGGGACTTCATCCACTTAGTTTCCAAAAGAAGGATATGACCCAATGATTGTCCACTCCTCTACATGATAACATAAACAAATGCATCATCATCATGGTCTATACCAAGGATAGAAAACACATAAGAATCCACAAGAAAGGAAGCAAGAAAAGACTCTCAAGTCAAAATCCATAAGGAACATGATAAACTCAATTTGTCTCAACCCAACAATATGGGTCATTTGGACCTCAACATAGGAGCGTAAATCAACTACATGCATTGATTCAGTCTCAATAACTAAATCCAAATTTCACATGTGAACTCCACTCAAGCATGAAAGGTATCATTACCAAAGATAAGAGAGACAACAATAAAAGCCATGAAAGGAGGATATCTAGTCAACTCAAACCACTCAAGGTAAAAACTAAGTAAAAGAAAGGATAAGCTAAGTAACAAGTTGCTCAATTGCCCACTTTGCAAAGAGAAAAAATTCCCATGAAATCCATCAATCATCTCATTAGAACATGAGGAAGGCTCAAAATGCCTAAAATTAACAAAACATCCAAATTATGGCAAAATCTAACAAAGTGAAAAAATCATTATTTTACAAGTTCAGGATGCGATATCAAATATCTAGAATGTCCTCAATACATTATGATTTGACAAACCCATTTCAAGGTTGGAGTACTACAACCTCCAATAGCTTTAACACACCAAATATGGTGGTACACAAATCTGGGTGGCACACAAAATAAAGCAAGCCCAAAACACCTAAAAATCAAACATCACAAAAATCACAAAATTAAAACCCATTTTTGCTTAGGCACCTAACATCACATTTATCAAATACTTTTTTTTGGCACTTCACTAAAATCCAAGAGTATAACTACACTAAAACCCCAAAACCAAATGAGAAAATGCATAAACACCCATTCACACCCAACCGGGTGGAAACAAATAAATGAGAACATGGGGGAACACTAATTCTCATCCCACTCATCTATTACAAAATATTTCTATCAAAATAACATAGTAAAATAGAAATGGTGAGATGCCCTACCTCACCCAAATGAAGAAAAACAAAAAAGATGAGAAGAAATTGAAGACTCCACCGAATGGGACAAGATCTTTAGTAAAGCAGAGTAATCCCAACATGAATCCAAGGAGTTGCTCCATGCAAGAATCTAACAATTGGATTTCACCAAAACAAGCATAACCATGACTTCTCCAATGCAAATTTGGAGAAAATCACTAGCTTCTCAAAAGCACAAGGTAAAAAGTGAGTAAAAGTAACCCACCTTTAAAATATAAAGCACTTTTCAGAAGTGATCTTCAAATAGAATATTTAAATAGTTTAATTAATCTATTTGGACTTTTTCCCCAATTAATAAAATTGATTCTAGATAACCAAAATCTAACTACGAAAAATTAGCCAGTAGATAAATAACATTAAAATTCCCCAAATAAATTAAAAATCAACATTTTAATTAAATTATCAATGACAACTATGAGAATAGTCACTGGTCTATCACAAATGCATCATGAATTTGGATTTACCAACACACTAGAGGGAATAATATAATAATCATGGGTACATCATCCATATAAGAATGATATTGGCTCAGTAATAAAAATGGGCTAGTGATACTATCTCTTGTGCCACTATCAGGGATATAAACAAACTCAAATTATATAGCTTAGGTAGAATGTGTTTGGTACCTATTCACTAAAACACACAAACATCAAGTGTAGCTTCTCACAGTATCAATAGCCAAAGAAAATGAACATACATGATATCAACAGTGAAGGAGAATGACACCATCATGTGGACCTCACAAATGAGTAACTATGACTTTGTCTCACTTCATTTAATGGCCAAGAACCAAATTCCTATAACTTCCATTTTAATGGAAGAGAACCCAATTCTTATAACTTTCAAACCCGACTTCCATTTTAATGGTGGGGAACCCAATTCATATAACTTCCAAACTCAATTCATATAACTTCCATTTTATTGGTGAGAACTTAACTAATATAACTTATAAACTTAATTCATATAACTTTTAAACTCAATTCATATAACTTCCATTTTAGTGATAAAGAACCCAATCTATATAACTTACAAATTCAATTCATATTTCTATTTTAATAATGGAGAACCTGATTTATATAACTTTCAATTTAATGACAAGAATTCAATTTATACAACTTCCATTGGACAACCTAAGGATAGTACTGCATGGACAGTTATTTGACGACATATGAAGAAATCTCACTTTTCTTCTCTTGTGGTGTGAGTTTGATCCTTTCTTTTTGGGCTAAAGCCTTTATGATTTGTATTTTATCTTCTTTATTTTATTTTTTATTTTTACTATGGGCTATTTGATGGTCTGATTTATCACCTTTAGGCCTTGATCTTGTAAGGGTCAGCCCCCTTGAAAGGCTGCTTAATTAATAAAAAACTTTCATTTTTTTAGAAAATAATTTAATTTATATAATTTAATTTTTTTAATTAAAATATTATATATTATATATTTGATTTTTTGCTGACCTAGCATGCTACATTGATAGTCCATGGATGCAGCAAATTGAAGAACATGAACTTGTTTAGCAAGCAACATCCTTACGTATGACATGATTACATGGGCATGTAATTCAAAACTACAACCTGTAAAGGTATGATTTTTGCTAAGCTGGATAGTTTTGAGGTCCAAGTGGGTATGAACTGATGCCATGGCTCTGGACTTGAAAAGGGAGGTAACAATATGACTTACAACCAAAAGTATTATTTTTGACTGATTGAAGATGTTGACCAGCTGGATGTCCACGTGTACAACAAAATTTTTGTGGTCGTTGACATTTTCATTGGCTTTGGAAGGTAATGTCATCAAATTGCAGCTTTGGCATATGTATTTTTAGGAATTGTTTAAATAGATGAGCTGATAAGTCACTATTTATTTGGGATATAAAAAATAGATAAATAATGAAGTATTATTTTTGTTTGTTTGTTTTAGTGCATTTTATCAGATTTTATATTTTATGGGTCATAATGTTTTTTTTGAGTATGAATGGTCTATTTAAAGTTGATGTTTAGAGGAGTGAGTTATATGGGCTTCTTTATAAAATTAATTATGTTATATTAGTCTAATACAATCGTATTGAATTATTAGGTTTGTCAAGATAAAGCCTACTTAGTTTTGTATCCTATTTAAGAAATCTTAGCAATGAACTATTCTACCATAGAGATCTTTATCTTATTCATTTTAAATAGATGAATTTTTTACAATCTTTCAAATTATGTGATTTTTATTAGAGTTAAGTAAAGTAATTTTACTGAGACCTATTAGGGTGATCAATAAAGCCCTCTTGGCTAAGCAGGTTTGGAGACTTTATGGAACTGATAAAGAATGAAACTTGATATGTAAAAATAAATATTTGTATGATCTTACTTCCTTAGATCATTTACTTAATAGTGAGGATAATGGTGTTAGCTCTGAGATTTGGAACAATATTAACAAAGCTATAGAGTTAGCTAGTTAGCTGCTAAAGGGAAAATATGGAGATTGGGGAATGACAAGAAGATTAATTTTTGGGAAGATGTTTGGCTAATGGAAATATCTCTTTATACTCTCCTTGACATTCACAATGCTGGGGACATTTGTAAAGTTCAATATGGCCAAAATGTGGAATATTACTGGGTGGGCAGTGGTTGGGTGGACTTACATCTTGTTAGTAATTCTCTAATTAAGATAAGAAAAGATCTTTTAACCCAACAAATTTGTGATGAGAGGGAAGATTCCATTGTGTGGAGGATTAATCCTTTTGGTCAGTTCTTGGTTTCTTCTTCTTGCACTTTGCAACTTGATAATCCTACCATCGAGCCTTTCTGGTCAAAAGCTTGAAATAATATTCTATCCCCTAAAATTGAAATATTTTATTAGATTTTCATTTAAAATAAGGCTCTTACTGTGGATAATCTTATAAAATGAGGGTTTTTACTTCCTAACAAATGTTTTTTGTGTTGTTCGAATGAAGAGGATGCTAGTCACCTCTTCTTGTATTGTCCTTTTTCTCAACAAGTCTAGTTGTTTCTCCAGTAGAAATGGAATATTAGTTGGGTTTTCCCTCTCTCTCTAGGAGTTCTTCTAGAAGTGGATTTGTCTAAGTTCTAATGAGAAATTTTATTGTGCTTGGTATTTGGCGGCCCCTCATTTGGCATAGAACTTGTGGAAGGAGAGAAATACTATAATTTTTAGAGAGAAGCAATCCCATCCCTCTACGGTGGAAGAAAAAATGTTAGGGGTATTCCTAAAAATATGGCTACCAAATTCATCCTAGATGGGGATGAACAAAATAATTTGATGGATTGTTGGAACTTAAATGATACCAGATCAAGAAAAAAAAAGAGGGATAATTGTGTTTGGACTTCCCCTCCTGATGGGTGGGTCAAAATTAATTTTGATGGTCTGGCTAAAGGAAATCCTAGCCTTGCAAGGGGTGATAGGGTCATAAGAGACTATATAGGAAATCTCATGGTTTCTGTCTTGGTCCCCCTAGTTTCTCAAACCAACCATATGGTTGAAGCTTTGGGAGCTTACTATTCTTTAACCTTTGCCAAAAATTTAGATTGAAAAAACATTTGTATTCAAGGGGAATCTATGAACATTGTCAAATGTCTTAGAGGTAAATTTCCCCCCTCATGGACTATAGAGAACTTGATTGAAAAGGCCAAAATATTATTAATTATTTTTATAAAGTCCACATATCACATGCTTATAGGGAATGTAACAACATGGTGGACAACTTGGCTAACCACAAGGTTAAGTCTAATGACATCACAATCTGGGAGGATTACAATGATCTAAATGATGATACCAAAGCCAATATTAATTATGACAAGATCATTTGTAAAGAAGGAAAGTTACCTATTAATAATGGTTAATAGATCGAGGACTACAAATCACATAGACAGTGATTGGAAAAGATGGATTGATAGAAGAAACAATAATAATAATTTCTTTTCACATGTTTTATGGGAATTTTTTTGCGTCTTCGATCATTCAACTAAAGGTGATTTTTTGGGCATTTCTTGTATTGGGATTTTAAAGATTGTCCTTAGATTGAAAGAAAAAATGATGGGAGGGGATTTGAGGAGGGAAGATCTTGATAACTGCCTAAAGGTGAAGGATATGGATGTGGTGTGGAAGAAGATGATGGAAGGAGGCTTAACTCCCCATCTAGAGAAGCTCCATGGATATGATGAGGTTGTCATGTAGAATTTTGTTGATGGATGACAAAATGACTTTGTTACGATTGATGGGAAGAAGGTTGAACTCATTACCATTGTCACTGGAAGTCCCAAAAAGGGTATGGATTTCTATAGAAATAATGAGATTTCAGACATGACGGCTAAAAAATTTCCAAAATATGTGAAGGAGAAAGGTAGATTCAGTGATGCCAAAGTGAATGGTTTCTTTGATGTTAACAAAATTAAGGAGGTCTGGCACAAAGTTTTGATTGTGATTATGGAATATGTAACTATGGATGTTCATTTTACTAGGGCTTAGTCACACCATTTTGTGCTCTTGAACCATTTTAGATACAAAGACCTACTTAATATTTTGTATTACTTGCATAGCTCTTTGACCAAGAGTCTTATGGTGAGCAAGAAGAAGGATAAGAAGTTTGTGTTGCATTAGGGCCTTATTTAATTAATCTTTGATCATATAAGGGATAAAGTTCTTGAGCCCTTAAACAAGACCCCAAAAATGGGTAAGAGGTCGAAAGAAGAGGGTTACATTGAGGCGAGCTTGTAGAAAGGTAGGTCAAGTGCTAGAAAGGAGTCTATCTCCAATGAAAGTAGCAAGGAGAAAGAATCTGAGAAAGAGAATTATGATGATGAGGAGAATGTTGCCACAACCATTATTTCTAGTTTGGATGGGGATGAAGAAGAGACTAAGGATTTTGGAGATGAGAACGAAGCCTAGGAGGAGTTTGAAGATTAGGGTTTGGATAATGAGAAAAATGAAGAGTAGTCTTTGGCGAAGGATGACAAGGTTATTCGGGAGCCTATGAATGATGTTCCTCTTAACACTAAAGGTATATATGGTGAGAATATTACACTTTATTATAATAATTTGAAAGATTCAGTTGAGAAAGTTGTTCAAATGGCTGCAAAAGGTAATCTTGGTGGTGTTAGGAATAGGAATACTAGTAAAGTGCCTATCTTTGATGATTTTGTGGAGGGTACTAGACATGATGTCCATGTTTCCCATGATTCAAAGAGAATGGGGGATGCTATGGAAGATTTTAGTAGCCAAGGAGTGAGGGAGTCCTCTATTAAGTTGTTATTTGATGATTTTAATGACAAAGAGGAATTTACTCTAGAGGCTATGCAAAATGCTAAAGCAAAAGCCCTTTACTCTTTCAGATTTAATAAATGGTGCTTTAAAAAAAAAAGATTTTGAATCTAAAGTATCATAAGATGGAAACAAGGTATGAAGGGCTACATGAGAAAATGGAGGAGTGGAGTGGTGAGAATAGGCTTATTCAACTTCAGGATAAAGGGAAATCTATGGATGTCCTTACTAGTAGAGTGGATAAGTTGGAAGACAATATTTACAAGATCCTCTAGCATAGTCTTGAAAGCATGAGGGCTTCTAGCAGTAATCTCAGAGCTTTGGTTAATGTGTTGGAAAAGGGCATAGATGAAGGTGGAGAAAAAAGGGGATGTTTCTCTTGAAGAAAGAGGTGGACTAGGAACAAAGACTAGGGAAAGTGTTAAGAAGAAGTCTCCTACAGAAAGCAAGTGTGTCAATGATATGAAGAAAATCATTGGAAGAATGGAGGAAATTGATTAAAAAATGGAGGAGACCCTTAAGGGTTAGCTTTTTAAGGCTTATGCTAGAGTTTGATCTGGTTTATCCTTTGGGTGATTTATGTTTTACTGGTGTTTTCTATCTTTTTCGTCGTTAGGGTGGTTCCTCTTTGTAGACCTATTTTTTGGTTGGTTCTTGTGTTTTTCTAGTGGTCTTTAATACTTATTCCTATGATGTAATGATTTGTAAAGGGTTTTGGGTCCCTTCAAAACCTATTTTTTCCAATTAATCAAAACTAAAGTATTTTGAATTAATCTCATTGACTCATATTTTAGGAGTAGTGGTTCACAAGAACCATCTCTCATGAGTATGAATGACCCATTTAACAATCATCACAATTGAGTATGAATGTCTTACAATGGTGAAACATCAAGACTTCTTGAGAAGTCATCCATTGTAGTATTATCCCAACTCAAGTGTGCTTTAATTACAGAGCTTCCACCAACATCAAACTCACTTATATTACTACTCATTACTATTTTAACTCAAGTGCATTCAACCATAGAGTTTTCACCAACATCAAACTCATTTAGCTTGCACCCTATTATCAAGCTCAAGGATTGGTGACC
The DNA here is from genome assembly GCA_027943335.1 of Chamaecyparis obtusa. Classification (NCBI taxonomy): domain Eukaryota; kingdom Viridiplantae; phylum Streptophyta; class Pinopsida; order Cupressales; family Cupressaceae; genus Chamaecyparis; species Chamaecyparis obtusa. The sequence continues at coordinate 13,491 of BSBK01006354.1, read as the reverse complement.
TTTGAGGATGTCTCAATGATTCATCCATATGAGCATCATTGTATAGATGTAATGAGTGGTAAGTAGATAATAAGATTGACTCAAAAAATATTACAACTAAAATATAATAAAAACATCACATAACTTGACACAAGAAGGAAAAGAAGTCTACTTAAAGAATATGTGATTTTTTATTAAGATTTAGTCAAAATATTTTGAATCAATTTCATAGACTCATATCTTAGGAGTAGTAGTTCACAAGAACCCATCTCTCATGAGTATGAATTGTCCACTTGGCAATAATCACAATTAATGATGTTTACAATGCTGAAGCATATATACTTCTTGAGAGGTTATTGACCCAATGCCATTCCAACTCAAGTATTCTTAAATATAGAGCTTCCGCAAACACCAAATCCACTTTTCTTAGTACCTAGTATTATTTTATCTTAATTACATTTAACCATAGAGATTCTACCAACATCAAGCTTACTTATCTTGCACTCATGATCAAACTTTAAGATAGGTGGCCTTTGAAGAAGTTTCAATGCTTCAACCTTATAAGCATCATCACATAGAAGTAATGAGGACCAAGTGAGCCATTCAAACAAGTCAATAAGATCCACTCAAAAAATCACATAATTTGACCCATAAAGAAAATCCATTTAATTAATAATTTAATTTATTAATACAATTATATACATATTAATAAACTTAGAAATCCATTACTTTATAGGCCATATAATATAAGTATTTGGTGTAAAACAAGGTATACTTAAAAAAGATTTTTATCTTTGGAATATGATGAAACAACTTGGCGTATTGTGGACACACACAAAAAGTATGTATCTATTGCTCATACACCCATTTTACTTATATTTTTATATTATATTTTAATCTTAAATCTAAAATATTGGATTTGTTGGAGAAGTAAAGCTCAGTATGGCTATTCTACAAACTGAAGTGACTTAAAAACTATTTTTAATTTTAAATTTCCACTATAAATATTTTTAATATTTATGTTGGTGTTCAAAATCAAATGATTTGATTGGGGGGCTTTGTAAAAGAAAAGGCCAATTTAATTACGGGTGAGAATTTCATTGAGTGCCCCACATTTGATGAATAATGCATGGGTTGTTGAAGATGTGGGTCTTCCCATGTTCATCAATGCTTTGGGGAATATCTCACTTGACAAGATTTTAGGAAAGACTGGTCTCTTTCTCATCACCAAGACACTAGAGGTAATTATCTATCCTAGTTTCTGTACACATCATATTTATTATTATTAGATATTGTTTGCAATAAGTTTTTTTTAATTAAAATAACTCTTCATTTAAATTTATATAATATATATTGTATAATCATAATATTTTAAATTAAATATTATATTGCTAGTTCTATTTTTAGGATAGATCATGTGGAGTTTTTATGAAATTTTTGGATCACATTTCTATCTTAATGATGGATCACATGAAAAAACTAAAACATAATCTAATCTAGAAACATGTGCAATATTCTCTTTGAATTGTGAAAATATGATATCGTTAGTTTTAATATTATGTGAGAAATTATTTATAAAATTATATGCGTGAAATTTTATATATTCATATATCTCATAATTATGAAACTAAAATATTTTTTTTCTTTTGTGGAGTATATAGGATTGAGGTCTTAAGGTCACTAAAAGGATTTGGGAAGCAAACGACGAATGTGTGGAGGAGGAATAAGACTCAATTGCTATAGATCACCGATGGTCCAATCCTAAAAGCTTTATCATCTATATTTTGAATATTGTGTTGTTGAAGGAATATTTGATAGATGGAATAAAGCTCATGGATAAATTTACACCATAAGAAAGGAATTTTATGGGAGCAATTCATAGTTTTATCTTCAAATTTTGAATTGAATGTTATAGATATTACATTTTATTTTTTAATTTTAATGATTTTGAATGTGAAATACCTATCAATAGAGTAAATAATAGTCATCCAAGTTTAGTAATATTGAGATTATAATATTTTATTTATTTTTTGATATTTTATTGAATATATTTATTAATATTAGTCATGCTTTTGGCATTGAGACATAATTAGTAAAGAAAGATAACAATAGATTAGGTGATACCACTTATAGAATAGGAGGAAAATAACCCATCATTTCATGAGTCTACAATTATTAAATTATGTCAAGCTAATGTTTTTTTCAAGAAAATTCTAATTATTAGATTACTAGAAAAATATCCTACCTAATAATAAGAACATAGTCCTAAGAGATGTTGGTTAAGGGTGGAAATATTGTTGGCTTTACACAAGTTTGATTTCATATTCATAAAAGTTGAAAGATTTTCTTTTACTTTTATATTTGGCAACATCTTACATGTTATGATAAAAAATTCTTATAAAATTGCCATAGGAAACAAAAATGTTGGCATATGACAAGAGAATTTACTTTCAAAATTATACCTAGATTTAGATCAAAACTATATGTTGGACTATTAATGTTGTACAATGTGGCTTTATCCTACTTGCATCACTAAATAGTGTATAGTATAGTGTGCCAACATTTATGATTTATCCCACAAGGATTGTACCTCATATATCACTAGTCAAGTGAAATTGTATCACAAAGGTTGTTGTACAATGTAAGTATTAGCTATTGTGAGTTGATTAACAAAGTAAATCTTATTCAATGTACTCATTTTAAATTTATTTTTTGCCTTATACCATATCCTTTGACAACTAGATCTTATGCTAGTGTGTTTATGACATGGTATTATGCATGCCAATTGGTGTGTGAAGGCACAACTTTCATTATATGTCATTGTTTGGCATGTGATAAACATGATCTAATACTTTTTGGGTGTATTTCATAAGATTTTATCTTTATTTAAGATTTATATCATCTAGCATATATTGTAATACAAATAGAATGATATTGTTGTGTTATATTTTGGATCCGCCAATTAAATTTGTTTGGTTTTAGTGTACAAAGCATGTTCACCTTTTGTTATTTTTTTTGTTTTTAATTTTAGATTTGTTTGTTTTTATTTTGTATTTTCTAGTGCTATTACCCTTAATTAAGCTTATTTGGCTTGAATAGTGAAAAATTATCATAATTATTTCTCCTAGCTTTAAGAAATCCAACTAATTGCCATCATTTTTGTTGAATTTTTATAATTTTGTGGCACAATGACCTTTGGGTTGCATTTTTTTTACATCATTTTTTTGTTTTTGATGTCATGAGCTGCTAAGTGGTGGTGGTCATATTTGAAGTGTTTTGAGTGCAACAAGTGAGGACATCTTTGTAGTGTATGGATACATAACAAGGGGGTGGATTCTCAAGGGAGAGTGGTCGAGGCATGGTGTGAGGTATTATGTCTGAAGCAGATCACAGACTACCAAGCAATATTTAAAGGAGATATCTATCATAGAAAGGTGATTTTAGATAAGGGCTACGAAGATCTGATATTTTGCAAAGTAAGTTACAACAACTAGATCATTTATGATGTTACTTTCTAACAATTGTAGCAAAAAATCTCTTAACAGAGAAGACTTATCCATCTCATTGTAAATATCTTAACTGAGTGAACACTTAAAGAGTGTTTCTAAAATCCTCTAACAAGGTAGATCTTAACATGTCTTAAATGTTACTCCTAACAAGGTAAGATCATCATAAGTGATAAAAAATTGTATGTTCTAACATGAAACTTTATTATTGCAATAGTGAAGTTTTGTGGGTTTCATCCCCCACCATAGTTTTTACCTTCTATAGTTTTTACCTTCTAACAAGGGTTTCTGTTAGAGTAATATTTAGTTTGCTTACTAATTAAATCATATTGATTTAATTCGTTAAGTTATTACTCTTTAATGCTTAAGCTTTCTCTTAGGTACATTAATAATAATTCTTTTATTAATTATTAATGTGCAACCTAGCTTTTTTAGGCTTTAGGCTTTTGTTCACCTTTATAGGTCGAACCTTGTAATTATTTTTTCATAACTTGGATCATATTTTTGCTCACACATTTTAAGTAACTTCTGAGTTTTGCCTTTTTCTTCTTTCTACTCCTCTCCTATAACAAGTTATTTGCATGCAGGTATTCTTGGTGTTCTGTGGATTTGTATCTCTCAAATCCTACATGGTATCATAGCTCCCCTACTGCTGCCTGTTCTGGTGTTTTTGAAGTAGGTTTTGAGGTTAAGGGTTTCAAGTTTTTTGAAGAGTTTTCTATTGGAGGCATTTTGGGGTCCAACTGACCTCACCAATGGATTCAGAGGATCATTCAGATGAATTTTAATATAAAATTTGACCACCTTTGGGCACCGGAGCAATCTATGGCAACTTTATTTAGAACAAAGGCCGTACGAACCTGACATGATTATTGAGGCGCGAGATGCTGAGATTTGAGCATAGAAGGTACGAAGATGGCTTTTTTCCTACATAGGTGGTTTTGACTGCGTAGTGGGCGGTTTTTGGTGTCGGAAGGGGTTTTTTTGAAAATTTTGAAAATTTCAGTGTTTTTAGAATCTGTGCCACCCATTTTTGAGAAATTTTTGCAAATGGTACCAAAAGTCAAAGTGTGATATATCGTTAGAAAGCTCTTTCTAAGCCTAATCCAACCATGCTAGTTTTATTTTCAAATTTTTCCATTTGATCAGCTATTTTTGGCGTCAAAGTGGAGGCATCTGAAAATCAGGTTTTTTCCTCTTTTTTTTTTGTGTGCTTACATACTTATTTGAAGTGTACGGGAGATAGTATAATACTTTGTGGGGGGGGTGCAAATTCTATTTCTGTCATTTATTTCAAAGAGACCCTTCTACTTCTATCTACTTTATCTCAATGGCAGATTCTTCTGTCGCCCGTCTTACACCTCACAACTATCACACTTGGAAAGGATAGATGACTAGATTTCTTATGGAAATAGGGCTATGGTCATGCCTCGATGCGGCTCAGCTAGTTCTACAGAGGCCTTATGAGGCTCTTATGCACAGAAATAGGATTGATGAGGCAATGGGCCTCATTGCAATGAACATTTTAGATGGGTTGTTGTTCCACCTGGATGGTTTGACCACACCCAAGGATATGTGGGACAATTTTTCCACCTTATTTGGCACAATGAATCAATTCAAGATTCTACAGATAGATGCAGAGTTCACCTCCTTGGTACCTGAATCATTCACTAGCATTGAGGACTTCTTGATGAAGTTCAAGTCTCTTCATTCTATTTTACAGGTTGCTGGAAAGATGAAGTCAGATGATGAGTGTATCTTTTTGATACTCTCAAAGCTTCGTGGCCCCTATCAAATTTTCACTTCTACCTTCTACTCCACTATGGATGCACTGGGTGCACAACATGTTATGCCTTCTTTTGAGACCTTCTGTGACAGGTTGACGCATGAGCAGTCCAAGCTCAATCATATGGATTCACTTATAGGCTCAAAGTCATAGGCATTGCTTGCCAAGACACCTCAGGATACATAGAAGCTGAAGCTGAAGCAGACATCTAATTCCTCTTCTCAACAGTCTACTAGCCCACCATCTTCTTTTACGAAGGAGAAACAAAAGACTAGGAGCCCTACATGTTCCTATTGTCAGAAGGGGCCTCATGATGAGTCACATTGTTTTCAGAAGAGATTTGATGGCTATTAGAAATAGACTGAAAATTTGCAAGCTTTTCTTCAGAAGAGCACTGTTTCCTCTCCATCCTCTTCTACCTCATAGGGGTCTGCTTTTCAGTCTTCTGCCTCATCTTCGACATTTGGACAGGATTTTGGACAGGGTCATGCATTACAGGCTTCCATTGCATCCCCTTCACAGGTCCCTTGGATATTGGATTCTAGTGCTTCTCACCATATGGCATCTTCTCCGGAGATCTTCTCATCTATTGAGGCTTCTCCTATTCCTCACATTCTCATGGGGAATAACATTGTTATGACACTTTGAAGGAAAGGTTCAGTATGCATTCAGGATGGCACATTCAATGATGTATTGTATGTTCCATCTCTGTCTGCAAACCTTCTCTTGATTTATCAGATTACACTCATTGGGTCAGGGAAGATAGTTGAGTTCACACCAGATTTAGTCTTCATCTGGGATAGTGTGATAGGTGGCATTGTTGCTACAGGGACAGTTGATCACTCCACCTATCTCTACACCTTCTCACACTTTGGTCCACCATCTCCATTATTGAAGCCCAGCTCTCCTCTTATGCAAGAGCATCACGTGGAATAGTCAGGTCACTTAAACCTCTATGTTGTTCCTGAGACCACTTTTGTGACTACCTCACCTCATCTTGTTGGGATTTCTTCTCTTCAGCAGGACTCTTCTTCAGCACCGCCAGACCCTCCAACTCCATTCATCGAGCCACTAGGTGTAGTTGTTGAGGATTCTATAGAGGACACTCATCTCCTCTCTCTTGAAAGTGTCAGCACACCTATCATACCACCTACATTGGGGATTCCCTTTTAGGATCCTCATGTCTACTCCTTTGAGCATCAACTCGGCCTTCCAGTTTCACCTCTCATTTAGGGGTTCCCTTGTTCTGTGCCTTTGTTTCTTCCACATTGGAGTTTCATTGGTTAGATCATTTCCATAGGGGTTCCATCATTTTGGGGGGGCTTTGGTGTCTCTTCTCTCTCTCATGGGGGGGGGTTGGTTGTACTTATGGTTTTGATAGAGTCTCTTGAGCCATTTCTTTTTCTGATTTTTTCTATCTCTTTTTGGAGAGGGGTTTTTCCCACTGGGTTTTCTCCTTTATCTCTAGTTTACAGAGATTTCCTTGTACTAGGTACTTGATCAGGCGTTGTTGCCAGGACCCATTTCCTACTTTCATAGTTGTGCTAGGTTATCTTCCCCCTGCGCTTAGCTTAAGGGGGGGTGTTAGAGTAATATTTATTTTTCTTACTAATTAAATCATATTGATTTAATTCATTAAGTTATTACTCTTTAGTGCTTAAGCTTTCTCTTAGGTGCATTAATAATTAATTCTTTTATTAATTATTAATATGCAACCTAGCTTTTTTAGGCTTTAGGGTTTTGTTCACCTTTATAGGTTGAACCTTGTAATTATTTTTTCATAACTTGGATCATATTTTTGCTGTCACATTTTGAGTAACTTTTGAGTTTTTCCTTTTTCTTCTTTCTGCTCCTCTCTTGTAACAGGTTATTTGTATGTAGGTATTCTTGGCATTATGTGGATTTGTATCTCTCAAATCCTATAGTTTCTGTGATACCAAAACATTTGTGTCAAATGTATGAAGTTTCATGAATGATTATTTGATAGTTTAGATGTTTTCAGTTATGTTCATGAATGAATGGTAACTATGAATACGACAATCAGTTAATGAAGGATATTGTTTAGGAGATTGAGAACAAAAGTTTTTAGGGTTATTGATTCACCCCTCCCCTCTCAGTAATTCACCTTTACATAATCCCAACAATTGGTATCAAAGATTTTTCTCTTGTTAAATAAGTTTAATCACCAAAGAGGAAAGATCCATAGAGATCGAAAGATACAAGCTTGACTAGATAATTGAAAATCAGAAATTAGAGTTGTAGATTACCCTGGAACAGGTTAAAGATATCAAAGAAACGCTGTGAGAATCATAGAGAAAGAGGAAGGAATTAGCACTTCAACAAAATGACACTCAATATCAAGAAGAAGAGATTGAGGAATTATCTAAAGGATACATAAGTGTATCTGATGCATCTGAAGGAACAATTGCAAATCTATTAAAAAATAATCAACACCTCACTGAGTAACTGGAAGCACTACAAATTGGACAAGAAACACAAATGGTGAGAATGATTGAAGTTATGAATAATACAAGACAACTTGAACAAGAGAGAAATATGCATATTGAAGATAGACGACAAATGACTGAAAAACTAGAAGAAAAATAATCATAAATACTAAGGATGCCAGAGCATCATTTTGAAATTGCTAATCAGATGGTTATCATAAGTCAAGAAGTTAACCGGGTGAACAATGAGCTTGCTAGGAAATTAGAAGACATTAGTGAATTAAGGGAAGAGAATGAAAAACTAAAAAATGAATTGAAGATGCAATAAAAACACATTGAAATGATGAAGAAAGCTAAGGAAATCACCAAAACAATGGATGAATTATTAAGAAGTCAGAGGAGACTAGACAAAACCACTGGATTAAGATATACCGAGAAAGGAGGATCATCCAATCAAGTAGAGAAAATGTATGTCTATGAAAATCCAAGACCAAAGAATCTCTCATGCTATCATTTTGGGAAAATAGGTCATACAACAAATGTTTTCTTGAGAGTAAAGTAAGTAAAGCTAAAGGTACTCCCAATACTATTCCTAAATTTGATCGGTATTGCTATAATTGCAAAAAAATATAGACATCAAGCATTTGAATGTAGATTAAAGACAAACAAGTCACCTAAGAAGCACTACATGGATAGTCATTTTAGTATTTGAAACAAGCATGGTCATATGTCACAAGAATGCAGGGCAAAACTGAAGTTAGTTTGGAAACCAAAGAGATAAAAACAATACATATCAACTGAGAAGACAAGGTAATTCTTATACTTGGGGTTACAACACATGGGTTAATTATACTGCCTATGGAATATATGGTCATATTGCTGCAAACTATATGAGACTACACTAGAGAGGAAGATCTAGAATTTTGACAAATTCTAGAATGGCATGTCTACATTGTCACAAGGTCGGTCACTGAAGAAAATACTACAAAAATTGAGCATCAGAACTAGATGAAGATATGAATGAAAATACCATTGATGGAATCATAAGGCTGATGAACCAATTGTGGAGAAGATCAATAGAATAAAATGGAGGAACAAGAACAATAATCAATGACACCTCAATCTATGGAAACCATTATTGAAGAACCCAAAGTGACAGAGACTCAAGTACCTATTCCCACTCAAGAAGAAATCAGTCTTACTCCTGAGACTAGAAAGAAGAATCAGATTGGATCTATGATTGAGAATTTGGGAAAGGAAGTAGATGACGATGATCAGATGGAATTGATCACATCTTTGAACAAAATCATTAGAAAGAACAAGAAAGTTAAAAGTCTTGAAGGATGTCTGAAGGAGCTTACTAAGAAGTTACAAGGTGTTGTAACTACAAAAATTGCAGAAGCTGACCCTCTGGAGAAAGTAAAGAAAGTAATGAGCACTTTTGACAGTGAGTTCACAAATTTGTTTGATATAGCAAAAGTGAAAGCTCAAGTAGCCTATGAGGCCAAAACACTCTTGAACATCAATTAGAATATCAGGAATGCTATCAATAATCTTGATATCTATATAAAGGACTTGAGGAAGAATTGGAAAGAGGAAAATCTTGTACATTCAGTGTACAAAATAAGAGACCCTTGTAGTAGCAGAAGATCATAAAATGAAGATGAAGGAAGCAGAAATTCAGAATGAAACCAACTTTCTTTCTAGCCCCACTGTAAAGGTATTTGATGTTGAGAAGAAGTTTCATAAGTTATTTGATGAGATCAGAGTTTTGCAAGATGAAAAGGATAGAAAAATGAAAAGATTCATTCTTTAAGAGAGCACACTTCTATGAAGTTGAGCATTATTGAAGGGCAATTGGAAGAATGTCTTTCAGCTAAGACATCTTTTCAAAGGTTTAGTTTTGAGAATCTCCAAGCACATGAGATAGCATCTTATGGATTATGCACACTACTTAGTGTGGCAGACTCTATTAACAAATCATGGGAGAAAGAGTTACATGCAATAAAGATTGACTTTACAGATTGTGTTGCAAGCCTACCGGCTTTGCAATATTGAATCAAGGTATAAAGATTTTTGAATACAGTTTTGTAACCCTCCTTACCATTATTTTGTCATTGTTGTCAAAGGGGAGAGATATATAGCAGAAAATTGATAAGGATTGATACTCTTAGGGGGAGTATTGTACAAAGATATAAGTTTTTTGGACTTATAAGGATAGTATATATATATTTTATACTATGGCCACAATTTTGAATTTTTTGAGTTTAACACTTTTTCAATTTTCTCATATGTTGCCACCAATGACAAAGGGGGAGATTTTTCACAATTCGGCTGAGTTGGTTACATAGATGTTGTCATTATGGAAACATATGATCTACAGAAAGATCGCACAGGTTAGAGAGCTAGTATGTTAGAGCGCAATGTAAAATTGTCTAAGTATGAGACAATGTGTTTTTGCCAGTGAACCAGCAGATAGTTTTGTTTGGCGACATTGATTGGAGTAAGTTCAGTGCTTGTGCACTTGAATATAGACTCTATGGTGACTACTGATGACTCATCTTAGAGTGCAAGTCAATACGACATGTACGGAAAGAGTTATGACAATTTTACTAAAGATAGTGTTAAGCCGACAGGACAGATTTTGAGACTGAATTGATAAAGAGTTAAGGGATTTTTTTTTTTTATCAAAATAATGACTTAACAATATAAAAGGATGACATCCTAGATGTTAACCCTTGGATAAAGCTATTTTTGTAATATGGCAGTTGACCAGAAAAGTTATTAGCCTTAATAACTTGTATAAATGTAATTGTAAATTGTAAAGAAAAAAAATAGATATAGCAATAGTGATATAGTGATATGATGCGAAATATGATGTACATGTAATTGTGATAGCGAAAGAGAAATGAAAAGATATTGATGCAAACAGTATAAGGTTATGTACCTTGACCTCTTTTTGTAATCAGTGAACATTGTATATTACTTGTTTGGGCAGTGGGCTCATCTGGTAATCACATTTTTGTACTAACAACTCCTAATAGAGTTGAGGCTTCTAACAAGGCCTATAGTCCCTTAATCAGGATTGAGACACTATATGTTTGTAATAGACTCCTAACAGGGTCAACATCCTTAACATGATACTTTTGATTAGTGGATCTTTGTGGGTACCATCCCCACCAGGGTTTTCCCTTGGCCAAGGTTTCCTCGAGAATAAATAATGTGTTATGAGTTCTTTAGTTTTATTGCTATGCACATTATTTATCTTTCTATGTTATGTATGCATTAAGATTATCTGTTATATCCATAATTGGGCAAGAGTAAAAGTTTGTGGAATACTGATTCACTCCCCCCTCTTAATATTCCCTATTTATAACAATTGGTATCAAAGCAGTAGGTCCTTGAAAGAAAAGTGTAACAGCTTAAGGAGATCCATGGTGAATTTCAGGAAAAAAAGCCCTAAGTTTGATGGAGTAAATTTTAACAGTTGGAAAGAGAAGATGAAGACACATCTACTATGTTTAGGACCAAGTTATTGGTTGATTACAAAGAATGATAAGACTATCATTGAAGAAGACAATCTTGAAACATGTTCTAGTGATGAGAGATATTTATTCATGTGTAAAAAACTTGCAAGAGAAGCACTTTTGACTACACTTTCAAAAAATGAGTATAGTCAGGTAAAATGTTTAACAAAATATCATGAAATTTGGAAAGCTTTACACTCTACTTTTGAAGGTGATGAACATGAAAAGAAAGGTAGACTACATAATTGGATATGTGCATTTGAAGATATAAGAATGATGGAAGATGAATCTATTAGAAGCTATATTGGTAGAATGTCATAAATTGTTGCAGGGATAAAATCTTGTGGAGGAACAAAGACAAAGAATGAAGTGATATGGAAAATTTTGAGGACATTGACTCCTATATTTAAGCAGACAACACAAATGATTGAACAAGTTATACCTTGTACTACAAACTTTACAAGAGAGACTCTTCTTGGAAGATTGGAAGTAGCAGAAATGAACTTGAGGTTATCAGGAGACTTACCTAGAATGGAGACAGCATTCAGTGCTCTTAGTGTTCACCCTACTTTGTCAAGAAGCATCGGTGTGAGTGGAGATTATGCTGGCAGCAATAGATCTAGAAATGAAGAAGACAAAAAGATTGAAGAAGGTATTGCCTTGCTTGTGAAAAGAGAACCAGATGGTAAGAAATTTTTTAAATGTTGGACTTGTCAAGAATATGGTCATTTTGCATCTAAATGTCCTAAGAGAGTTAAAAAGTACAAAAATAATTTCAAGCCTAGAATATCTAAGGAATGTTATTATGCTAATGATGAAGACCTTGAAACTAGTATAGAAAGAACTCTGAGTGAGAGTGATACTGAGAATAATGATGACATAGGATTTGTAGCAATTAAAGAAGAGAATCCTGAAACTGATGTTAAGGAAGAAAAAGCCTTAGTTTCCCAAGTTGAAAAGAAATCTAATTGGATTATAGATAGTGGTTGTTCACATCATATGACTAGAGACATGAAAAAGTTCATAAAGTTTAACAATTATGATGGAGGAGTTGTGAGAGTTGGAAACAATGCACCTTGTTTGATTAAAGGTATAGGATCTATTACTCTTGATGGAAAGACTAATACTGACGATGTTTACTTTGTGGATGGATTGAAACATAATCTTTTGAGTTTTGGAAAGTTAGTTGATAAGGGATATCAAGTTTGGTTTATTGAGAAAACTTGTGTGATAAAAGATAAAGATGGAAATTTGATTGGAACTGGATCTAGAACTAGAGGTAATGTATTTTAGTTGAATCCTACTGAGATGAGATTTTTGATTACTAAGATTGATGACAGTTGGTTATGGCATAGAAGGTTTTTTTCATATAAACTTTGATAATATTGTGAAAGTGAGTGCTACACTTGCAGTAAGGGATTTGCCTAAAATTATGAAGCCTACTAACATGATTTGCAAAGAATGTGTAATGGCTAAGTAGAAGAGAAGTTCATTTCCTAGTAAGAAGTTCACATCTGTAGAGAAGTTGGAGATTGTTCATACAGACTTGAGCGGTCCTACTAGGACTAGAGGATTCTCTGGAGAAATGTAATTTATGATTCTTGTTGATGATTTTACAAGAATGATGTGGATTGCATTTCTTAAAGAAAAATCTGAAGCATTTGATAAGTTTAAGATCATTAAGAATAAAGTTGAGAATGAATCTGGAATGAAGATTAAATGTTTGAGATCTGATAGAGGTGGTGAATTTACCAATAAAGAGTTTAACACCTTTTGTGAAGTGAATGGTATTAAGAGACAATTTTCATCCCCTAGAACACCTGAACAAAATGGTATTGCAGAAAGAAGAAATAGATCAGTGACTGAAGTAGCAAGATCTAAGATTGGAGGATTGTAGTACTTGACACATACAAGACCTGATATAGCACATTCAGCTGGAATTGTAGAAAAATTTCAAGCTAAACCTAGAGAATCACATTATGTAGCAGTAAAGAGGATACTGAGATATTTAAGAGGCACAATGGACTATGGATTGTGGTATGAAAAATCTGATGATTTTACCCTATGTGCATATACAGATGCTGATTGGGGAGGCAGTGTTGATGATAAGAAAAGCACCAGTGGTGGAGCCTTTTTCCTTGGAGGAAGATTGGTTTCTTGGCTAAGCAAGAAGAAAAATTGTATCTCATAGAGTACATCATAAGCAAAGTATGTAGCAGCAACAAACAATTGTAACTAGATAATTT